>CM069076.1:23541631-23809131 GCA_035578085.1 Solanum pinnatisectum
CTTTTTGTTCTTTTTTGCGATGTAGTGTCCATTCTTTCCTTCAAACTTCAAATACCTGAAACTTAAGGGTTTTCATCATATATTGAGATAAAATAAGTATTTGAGGACACAATTTCTATTAAAATATAGCCCTAAATAAGTCCAATTTGTGGACTCATCAACGTCCGCAACTTAAACTTTTGCTTGTCTTCAAGCAAACTCAAGTTCAGCTGTTGAAAAAGGGTGTCTAGAACAGTGCTACACAAAACTCAATTATGAATGCACACAACAAGACACAATTTACTTATGCAAAGATCGAATGTGCACTCAATGATTCAATTTGTGACTCACCAATATTAAAGAATCTCATGCTCACAATACTTGCTTCAAATGCAAGTTCAAGCTCAACCAAAGTGTTCAAATGCCCTTACACAAGGAATGATTCCATAATCACACAATGGTTCATAGTTTAAAGCTTCGGAATCATATGCAACGCTCACACAAACAAAGATGAACACAATGCATACTTTCACCCATAGGTTTGCCCATATTTTCCAATAAACATTTTTTTAGCTCACTCAAGATCAAAAAGGTCTTTTCAAGGCTTGTAATGGGGCTGAATTCAAAGGTATGGTCATTTAGGCTCAGTGACTTTTATCCTCATGAAATGTGGTGTTCACAACACTTCCTTTCCTTTTCCTTCATCATTCTCTTTAGTGCTCATAAGTCATCCTATTATTCACTTTCCATGGATTGTTTGGGAACCCCATCTCTTTTGTACTTTATTCCACAACTTTCTTTTTCTTTCTCTTTTTCTCTCTTTTTTTTTTTATATATATATGGAAGGGTTCTATTTTTCTCAACACCATGGGTTAAAAGAGACTTTCCTTACACTTCTTGACTTGCCCTTATCTTTTCACCATACCCCCAACTTAGGCTTTTGGCCTAAGTTGACTATTCAATTAACCACAATTCAAGAGGATTATAGGTAGTGGATTAAGATAGGTCTAGTTTTCATCAAGTTTCTTTCAAAAAAGGGTAAGGCTCAAGGGGTGTTCAAAAGCGGTTCACACACTCACAAGGTAGGTCACAAAAGAGGTATATGTCATATTGGCTCACACACTTCAAAGTTGTCTAAGATCATGTCAAGAGATAGCATTACTTAGTTGACTGGACCAACAGGACAAATTCTAGGATCTATCATGCAAGGTTCAAACTAAGCTCATCACACTAGGCATTGACACTACAGTCAAACAAGACTCCACACTTTTTCTAGTGTGCAATGATCATCACAAGAGAATCGATTTGATAAATGGCTAATCACAACGAGATGAAAGGAGTTCACATATTGTCTACACAACTTCATTTGGCCTCATCGTAGCCGTACATTCATGTTCGTTCGATTGTAAGTGCTATTCAAGTCATCAGTATTGATCAAAATTGAGAATCAAATTTGCCAAGGAACAGCCACATTCACGAGCATATAAAGGGTGGCAAAAATATGCGAAAAATTCTAAATTTTTCAAAAGGGTCAAAATCATTTTTCAATTAAAACAAAAAGGAGCCATAAACTCAAACAACCACAAAAATGCAGTATAAATCCCATTTTAAACAGAACAGCCCAAAATATATCAACAAAACACAACTATCAACACAAAAGGTGTGGGCCTTACCCCACCACAATTAAAAAGCATTTGTCTTAAGATACACATGACAAAATATCCAAAATGAAAATTAAAGAAAGACAGCGAAAGAGGTAAAGAAGGGATCCTGTCTAAGCAGTCGCTCCATTTGTTTAGGCATCAGTGCTCGGAGTGTTGTTATTCTGCTTCTGGTTCTCGTTTTCTTTTCTCTCTGCTTCAACTTCTGTAGCTATATTAACCTCGATCATATTATCCAACTCGTGAGCTTCCACAAAGGCGTGTATCGCATTGCTGAACCCTCGAGCCCTCGAAGGGACAGTAGGGTCGATGGGCATCCTCCTCCTCAAACTGGATGTCTTGTTCTCGCTCCTTGCAGTTCTTCTGAACTTTTTTGCTCTTATGTGTCTGGGTGACATGCTTCTTCCCGTTAATTTTGGTCTGGCCATGTCTGCAAAGTCTTGAGATAATGTTAGGACATATTTGACAAACAAAACAAAGGCATTCAGCTATAGAAAGGCTAGATATTCCATTCGGTGTGTCACCAAATACATTCGGCGAGCTACAAACAATCCACCGAAGGTCACAGTGCATAATGAGTTAAGGGTGCAGACAAAGGGCAAATAAGAAGACTTTCGGTGAGTCGCCGAGTGCTCTTGGCAACCTCATACTTATCGCCGAAAGTTACAGATAACACAACAAATAAAGCATGACAATAAGGGCGAGATAAGGTAATTAGGCGAACCACGAAATAGTTCAGCGAGCTCGTCACAACTCGCCGAATGACCCAACGTGCCTACTTTTGACCCAACTTCTCAAAATCACCCTCAAAACTGAAATCAAAGCATGCACTAGCACAATTAAGGTATGATCCATAACACCCAAACACAACCCCTCGAATTTTAATCCAGTTTAAGGCATGCAACTATGGGAATTCAAAAGTCACAACTACCCGAGCAAGGATATCAAATTAAATCATGCACTAAACAATTTAATACTCTTAGGGAGGAGTAGAACACTTCAACTAGATCATGCTATTGCAAATGAGTATAGATTATGATAAATTAACTTGGGGCATAGAGAATTAACCTTTTCTGTTGCTAAGGAGAGGATTGAAATGCTAAGTGGCAATGGAATCCAAGTCCGAGCACCAAACAATCAAGCAAAATACTAGTAAAATGCTTAATATAAGGAAAATACTACCTTGGTACGAGTTTGGGAGGTTTAAGAGTGAGGGAAAGTGAAGAATTTCAAATTTTAAGACTCTTGGTCTTTTTAAACTGTCCAGTTCGTGTCTATTCGGTGACATTAGTCACATGCGCCGATCCACTCGGCAAAATGCCGAGTGGTTATTTGGCTCGCCGAGTTTTACAGGACCTTCAGTCAAAGTGTGGGTTCAAACGGCGGTCTAAATCGAAGTCGCCGACCTAGTCGGCAACACGCCGAACTGCTTTTTTTTCGACACCTTCAGCTTTTAAACCTGCAGCACACCATTATTTTAAAAAAAAACATATAAAAGCTTTTAAAACCTTGGTTTGCCTCCCAACAAGCGCCTTAGTTAACGTTGTGGCACGACGCAAGTTACCAGTCAAACTTCGTTTCTAGAGCTAGACCTAATACCACCAGGCAACCCGCCTTTACTACTTGGGTAAAGATGAGGCAATGTGTGGTCCAAGAGTCTTCAATCAACTTGATTGATCTTGAGTGGGAGCCACTCATATGATTCAGTACCTTAATGCTTTCCCTCATCACCTCTAGCATTCTATCTTGCTCATGAAGCTTTTGGAGAATGATTAATAGTGTATCCTTGATATGTTTGTTTTCATTGCTCCTAGACCTTTCTCGCTCATAAGGAGGTATGTGCCTCATTTGGCTCTTGCATTGGTTTTCCACTTTTGAGATTTTGGTGGCTAAGTTGTTTAGCTGAGTTACCAATGCAGCTAACTTGAAGTCACTTTCGACTTCTTGGTTCGCCTCAACTAACTTGCCACCACTTCTCTTAGTCATGCTCAGGGTTTCTGCATACAACAACTTAGAGAAAAACAAAACTAAAAATAAAATTAGTAAACTATGACTAAGAAGAAAAAAAATTCTACTAATCTAGGAATTCTCAAGTAACACCACTCCCCGACAGCGATGCAATTTTGATGTTTGCATGATCAAGACACAACTTCCGATGCAAGTGTCTACGATCGTACTATAGTTTAGTAACCCAACCAAGGGTTGGGATCATTCCCAAGAGAGTGGTTTTGAGAATTAATAGAAAAATAAAATTTAGTTCTAATTATTCGTAGCAAAAGACATTAACGATTAAAAATATTGTAAATTAAAGGGGGACAAAAGAGTGTCAATTAACAATAGGGGTTTTGTAATTTGTTAGTAAAAACAGCAAAATAAACAAGGATTTCTAAGTAATGAGAGGGGGATTCTTAGAATGTGAATGGAATACCGGATAGACTAAATCATTAGGTACATGTTTTTTATAGAAAATGATAGAGTAATTATGACTAGGCTAGTCTTTAAGGGGGATAAGCTCTCTCTCACGTAACTTACCCCATTTCAAGCAGGTTTCTCTCGGACACCCACTTGCGCATGAAGAACAGTCTCCGCCTTAATCCACTCACTCTCTCAAGCTGAGTGTGCTGACATAGGTATAGGGTTCACTCTCTCAAGCTGAATCTCATGTCGACCCACTCGCACTAGCCATTAATTTAATGGTCTTAGTTTTACGACCTCTCTCTCGAGCAAGCCGAAAACACATATATGAGATTATATTTGCAACTACAACCTCATTAAGTTCATCCACAACCACTAAACAAAATCACATTTAAACTACAAATAGACTATCAGCAAGCAAGATCCAACAACTAATCTAACCCATATTCACAAAATCACACCCCACAAATTGGGGTTTTTAGCCACACATGTATAAGAGATAGAAATTTATACCAAATTGAGCTCGCATTCAACTGGGTATGAAGATTTAAGTCTTGATACAGGCCAAAATTGAAGAATCCAAGAGACCCAAGTCCAAATCTTAAAGATGAAACCCTTTGGATCTTCAAGTCTTCAAAACCCTCTCAAACTTAGAGTAAAAATATCAAAAAGTACTATTCTATATGAAAATTATAATAATTGTTCCACACTTAAAGCTACAACTCTAACTAGTATTTATAGTTTTCACAAATTTGTGTTGCAGCGGATCATTCGGTGTCGTTAGTCGGAATTGCCGATCAACTCGGTGAATTGCCTTTTGGTGTAGTTCATCGCCATCTTGCACCATACTTCAGTATCGTCGTGCTCTAGGTCATTGGGCAATATGGTACTGGTTCGCAGAACTTCTCGGCAATATGTTGACTGCTCCCATTTTTGGCCAACTAGATCCTTTCCTTCAAGGCTTAGCACAGTTGAACAAAAGGCGAAGTAAGACCTTCGGCGACTTGCCAAGTGGACTCGGCGATCCTGAGGCCTTCATTTCTTCATTCTTTTCATCCTTTTCGTTCCTTTTTGCAATGTACTGTCCATGCTTTCCTTCAAACTTCAAATACCTAAAACTTAAGGGTTTTCATAAGATATTAAGATAAAATAAGCATTTGAAGACACAATTTCTATTAAAATATAGCCCTAAATGAGTCCAATTTTTGGACTTATCAAGGGGTTCCATTTTTCTCAACGCCATGGGTTAGAGGGGACTTTTCTTGCACTTCTTGACTTGCCTTCTCTTTTCACCACACCCCCAACTTAGGCTTTTGGCCTAAGTTGGCTATTCAATCAGCCACGAATCAAGAGGATTACAGGTAGTGGATTAAGAAAGGTCATGTTTTCATCAAATTTCTTCCAAAGAAGGGTAAGGTTCAAGGGATGTTCAAAAGAGGTTCATACACTTACAAGGTAGGCCACAAAAGAGGTATATGTCAAATTGTCTCACACTCTTTGAAGTTGCCTTAGATCATATCAAGAGATAGCCTTGCTTAGTCAACCGGATTGACAGGGCAAATTCTAGGTGTTATCATACATGGTTCACACTAAGCTCATAACACAAGGCATTGACACCAAAGTCAAACAAGACTTCACACTTTCGCTAGTGTGCAACGTTCATCACAAGAGAATTAATTTGATACTTGGCTAGTCATAACGAGATGCAAAGAGTTCACATATTATCTATGTGACTTCACTTGGTCTCATCGTAGTCGAACATTCATGTTCGTTTGATTGTAAGCACTATTTGAGTCATCGGTATTGATCAAAACTGAGACTCAAATTTGCTAAAGAACAACCACATTCAAGTACATACAAGAGTGGGTGAAAATTTTTTGGAAGGGTCAAAAATCATTTGCAATTAAAGCACAAGGAGCAACAAGCTTAAACACCCACAAAAAGTAGTGTAAAACACAATACTTTAGCTCAAAACCCAATAACAAAACAAAAATCTCGAATAGCACACAAAGGTGGGTCTCACCCCACCACAAATAAAAACATTTGTCCTTAAATACAAACAACATTATCCAAAATTTAAAATAAAGTAAGACAGAGAGGGAGGTAAAGAGGGGTTTTTGTCTAAGCAGTTGCTCCATCTATCTGGACATCAGTTTTCAGAGTAGTGCTCGAGATTTGGGCATCAGTATCCAAAACTATCTCAAAATCATGTATAGTGCCAGGCCCACTAGGATTGGCCACCTGCGAATCCTCCCAAAAGTCTTGCACAGCTGCATAGAACCCCTTGGCCCATGAAGAAACATTAGGGTTTCATGGAATAGTTGAAATGGGCTTCCGACAAGAAGATGCATAGACTCCCCGGGCTTCCTTGCCCTTTCCTTTATCCTCCTTCCCACTAGATGTGGGAGGTTTGGTAGCTTTGCCTTTAGATGCAGCTGCCTCTACATTGGTAACGATTCTCTTTCCCTTTGTTCAGGGTGGCCTGTTTCCACCTACAACCTTAGGTTTGGCCATGTCTGGAACTTCAAGACAAGGTTAGAAAAACATTCTATAGATACTAATGTGCCACAAAATCTTGGCACATTTGATGCTTAAAAACAAGGACCTAATACTAGAATTAAGTGTATTTGTGTATACTTTGATATGTTTAGTAATCGTATAGACAGGATCTGGCATATGTAGAAAAGTGGAAAAAGGAGAAAAGAATGATGATGATCAAGTGAAGTTCACGGCTAACTTCACAGACCGTGACCTTCATAATGGTCCATGATTGAGCCCGTGAAATTGAATCAAAGTGAAGACATTGAAGAGTTAGAAGACAGTTGACTCCGAAGTGAAGACCACAGAACACTTCACGGGTGGTCCTCACTATGGATCGTGGTAGCTCTCGTGATGCATTTTCCAGTAGATAACTTTTTCAGAGAAACTTTTGGGAAGTTCCAAGTAAAGACCACGGGCGTCTACACGAGCCGTGGACTCTATGACGGTCCGTGGTCTAGTTTGTGACCCTTGTTCTAGTGTGCAACATTGAAGACCCAAAACTTTGGGAGGTTCCAAGTAAAGACCACGGAAGTCTTCACGGGCCGTTATCCCTATGACGGTCTGTGGTCTGGCTCGTGATGCAGATTCCCATAACCAAGACTTAAGACCCACTTTTGAGACGCTCCAAGGGAAGACCACATAGTGCTTCACGAACCATGAAGTCCTTGACGGGTCGTGAAAGGACCTGCTAATTCAGTCCTAGTTTGATTAGGACTCTTTTTAAACATTCTATTCTAAATTATTAAGGTATTTTAGGGAGGATTATTGATTATTTGACATTTTACGAAGGAGAAGAGGATATTATTCTGGATTTTGGTTTGTGGATTTGGATTATTGTTATTATTCTGAAGAATAGATTTCGGTAATCATATTATCAAAGTGATTATTGATTTGCAAATTACTTTTGTAAGTCTTTTTCAATATGTTTTCATCCCAAATTACTGATTGTTTACGTGATACCATGAGTGGCTAAATACCATGACTAGGGTTATGGGATCCATGACGAAATTCTAGTTACGATTTTATCAAATGAGTAAAAAGCAATCTGTGTTTACATTCTATAGTTATTAGCATTCGATATCATTGGCATCTAGTGAGAGCATGCATTAGATGAGCCTGTATCTGGTATTTGTTTGAGAGAAAAAAAACCAGTTAGGAAAAAGCTGAACTAAATTATCTAATTGGAGTTAAAGCTTGAGTTTGAAAGAAAAGATCTTTAACACCATCTCATTTTAAGCGAGGGTCAATGTTATTAATACTCTAGGGTCGAGAGAAAATGAGTTATAATTATCTGATTTGGCTGAGAAGTATCAGATAAATTTAACTCGCAATGATTCTGTAAACACTGATTTGCCTGATGCTCAATTACGGAAGAACACTTGAATTAATGTTATGGTGAACACAATCATGGTTTCTCTTAATTAACTGAATCAATCTTACAATGAAACAGTCTATTAGTTGCGAATCTAGATGTTTACTCCAAGTTTGGTAATTATAACATTTCCACCAAACCCAATTACTTTCAATTGTTATTTGTTAAGGATATAATAATAACATTCGAATAAACGCGACAGTGAAACCTTATCTGTAAAGAAATTCTTTGTGGGATCGACCTCAACTCTAGTTGAGTTTTGTAATATCTCTAGCGATGCATTTTCCTGTAGCCAAGTTCTTTAGAGAAACTTTTGGGAAGTTCCAAGTAAAGACCACAATGTGCCATGGACTCTATGACGGTTTGTGGTTCAGTTCGTGACCCTTGTTCCAGTGTGCAGCATTGAAGACCCAAAACTTTGGGAGGTTCCAAGTAAAGACCACGGACATCTTCATGGACCGTTATCCCTATGACGGTCCGTGGTCTGGCTCGTGATGTAGATTCCCGTAACCAAGACTTAAGACCCACTTTTGAGACACTCCAAGGGAAGACCACGTAGGGCTTCACGGACCGTGAAGCCCTTGACGGGTCGTGGTCGTGGTAGTGAAAGGGCCCAACAATTCAGTCCTAGTTTGATTAGGACTCTTTTAAACATTCTATTTTGAATTATTAAGGCATTTTAGGGAGGATTATTGATTATTTGACGTTTTACGAAGAAGAAGATGATATTATTCTGGATTTTGGTTTGTGGATTTGGATTATTGTTATTATTTTGAACATTGGATTTCGATTATCAAATTATCAAAGTGATTGTTGATTTGCTAATTACTTTCGTAAGTATTTTTCAATATGTTTTCATCCCTAATTACTAATTGTTTACATGAATGCATGAGTGGCTAAATACTACGACTGGGGTTATGGGATCCATGATAAAACTCTAGTTATGATTCCGTAAAATGAGTAAAGAGCAGTCTGTGTTTACATTATGTAGTTATTAGCTTTCGATATCATTGGCATCTAGTGAGTGCATGCATTAGATGAGCATGTATCTGGTATTTGTTCGAGAGAAAAATACCAGTTAGGAAAACCATTAACTAAATTATCCAATTGGAGTTAAAGCTTGAGTTCGAGAGAAAAGATCTTTAACACCAAATCATTTTAAGTGAGGGTCAATGTTATTAACACTCTAGGGCCGAGAGAAATTGAGTGATAATTATCTAATTTGGCTGAAAAGTGTCAGATAAATTTAAGTCAATGATTATGTAAACATTGATTTGCCTGATGCTCGATAACAGAAGAACAATTGAATTAATGTTATGGTAAACACAATCCTGGTTTCTCCTAATTAATTGAAGTAATCTTACAACGAAACAGTCTATTAGTCACAAATCTAGATTTTGACTGCGAGTTTAGTAATTATAATATTTCCACCAAACCCAATTTACTTTCTATTGTTATTTGTTTAGGAGATAATAACAGCATCCGAATAAACGTGACAGCGAAACCTTATCTATAAAGAAATTCTCTGTGGGATCGACCTCAACTCTAGTTGAGTTCTGTAAATTGACATCGACCGTTTACACTTCTTATTTGAAGTGTAAGTTTGGATGTATCAAATTTTGGCACCGCTGCTGGGGAATTTCAATTCAGAAGTGGTTTACTAGATTTTATTCTATTGTAGTTATATTTCCTAATTTTACATTTTGTTTGGTGTTTGTACCATTTTCATGAGAGTCAGATTGTGCATGCCCAACACTAGAAGCAAAGGAGCCCCATTGCTTCCTTACGACCCTGATTTCAGAGAACTCTTTGAAAAATCATTAAGGCACAAGAACTAGAGGCTCAGAGACACAGACTGGGACTAGAAGCTGAGATTGATACTGTAAGTAATGTACATCAAACGGCAAGAATCAATCAACCTAGGCTAGGTTTCCAGCAAAATGCTGAAATTAATTAACCTAGGATAGTAGAGGAGAACAGAGGGGAGGAAGGAGTAGTCCATCCCCAGTGCCAACCAATAGCCCAAATGGGTAGAGCTCAGCATCCAGCTCATATGATGTATGAAGAAGATGATGTTGAATTACATGGAACTGGAGCCACTGGAGCCAAAGTGTTACCTGCACTGCCCCCAGGTGTTAAGTTCACAATCACCAGCACCATGATCCAATTGATGAACCTGAAAGGTATGTTTAGAGGTGCAGCTGGTGATGATGCAAATCAGCACTTGATGAATTTTGTGGCAATCTGTAAGTCACAAGAGATTCCTGGAGTCAACCAAACAACAATGGGATTGAGGTTGTTTCCATTGTCTCTTACTGGAGAGGCGACTAACTGGCTGAATGAGATGCCAGATGACTCTATTAGAACATGGAATGAGTTGAAGGAAGCTTTCCTGGAACGATTCATCCTAGAATCAAAAGAGTTGCATATGAAGGACGAGATTAGTACACACAAGCAACTACCAAGAGAATCAATGCATGATACTTGGTGGAGGTTTAGCCAAAAGCTAAATAAATTCCCCAACCATGATCTTACCGAAAGACATCTTAAACAGGCCTTTTATAGGTCTCTGAATTATGTTACTAAACCTATTGTTGATGTAGTTTGTGGAGGCTCATTTATGAGGAAGTCATTAGCGAAGAGCATGCAGCTATTAGATGAGGTCTCAAAGAACAACAGAGCATGGTACACTAGAGATGCAGAGGTAGGAGAGCTTGGGTATACATTTGAGCTTTCAGTTGAACAGAGGAAGAGAGAAGAAGAAAGGGACCAAGACATAGCACATATGAGGACTTAAATAGACCTGCTCACAAAGCACATTGTTACCAAGTCTGAAAAGGTGAATGATGTGGGACAACTGAACAGGTATGAAGATCAGGATCTTGACATTGAAGAGGAAGCTAACTATTTAGGGAACCAAGAAGGTTTCTGAAATTATAACTCTGGAAATCAGGGTTATAATTCTGGAAATGCAAATCGGAGCTATGCTAGGGATGATCAATATGAAAGGCCAGCAAATAGAGATCAAGGAAACTAGCAAAATAGAAATGGGTAAAGGAATGATTGCAGTGGTGTATATGTACCTCCAGGTAATAGAGACCGGGTGAGTGGTAGTTCTAGTGGGTCTAAGCTTGAGGACATGATGGCTAAGGTACTTCAGAAGGTTGAGTCAACCGATGCAGGGGTGAAAGAAATGAGAGGTGACTTTTTGAGCATGAGCCAGTTGGTTGACTCTCACACCACCTCCATTAAACAAACGTGCAGCAGTTGGGGCAACTCTCAGCCTCACTAGATCAAAGAAAGAATGGATCACTACCAAGTGATACCATTCAAAATCCCAAGAAGGATGGACACTGCATGGCCATTGCCACCAGGAGTGGTAAAGTTCTTTCGGACCCTATTTCTGCAGGTACCAAGTATGAACAGGTGTTGGAGCAAGCTAGCAGAGAGGAGGATGAGACTATACAGGTAGATGATCTGGAGGAGGCTCAACCTAAAGAACAACGTTTAGGAAAACCTGCCCTTACAGCAGATTCCCAGACCACCTCCTCCTTTCCCTCAAAGGCTCAAAAAGAAAGATGAAGATGGAAAGTTTACGAAATTCATCACCATGATGAAACAACTTTCAGTAAACATTCTATTGGTAGAAGCCCTGGAGCAGATGCCAGGATATGCCAAGTTCATGAAAGACTTGGTTACGAAGAAAAGAGCTGTAAGTCATGATTTTTCTAACGATGTTCAGCACTGCAGTTCCATTGCTACCAGATCTCTGGTTCAAAAAAAGGAGGATCCAGGTGCATTCGCGATACCGTGCACCATTGGGTCAATCAAGTTTGCATGATCTAGGAGCTAGCATAAATCTGATGCCTTTAGCCATTTATGAAAAGTTAGGTTTGGGAGTACCAAAATCTACAACAATGAGGTTGATGATGGCTGATAGGTCAGTAAAAAGGCCAGTGGGAATCCTGTGTGATGTACTGGTAAAGGTGGACACGTTCATCTTTCCAGTTGATTTCGTGATTTTGGATAGCGAAGTGGATTTTGAGGTTCCCATCATCTTGGGAAGACCCTTTTTGGCCATGGGAAGAGCTTTAGTAGATGTTGAGATAGGAGAGTTGAAGTTCAAACTCAGCATAGATGAGGTAAAGTTCATTATTTGTAGGTCAATAAAACAGCCATGAGATATGCATGTGATATCTGCAATAGAGATGGTTACTGATGAAGACATGAGGGTACCCATAGAAGAGAGAATGACTGTTGAAACATTAGCAGTAGTACTGATGAACTTTGATGCTGATTTTTGGTCTGACAATGTAGAGACCGTGAATGCCTTGTAGGGTATGGGAGCACACTCGTATGCTCCAAAGAAATTGGACTTGGACTTGAACTTGAAAAACAAGCCAAGCCCTCCAGCGAAACCATCGATTGAGAAGCCACTGGTGTTAGAGCTGAAACAGTTACCCACTCACCTCAGGTATGTATTATTGGGTACTAATAACACTTTACTTGTGATATTGGCTGTAGATTTGAATGAAGAGCAGGTACAAGAGGTGATCAAGGTGCTAAAAAGATACAAAAGAGCCAATGGCTGGACCATTGCTGATATAATTGGAATACCTCCAAGTATTTGCATGCATAAGATTCAACTTAAGGAAGACTACAACCCGAGTATTGAACACCAACAGAGGTTGAACCCACCTATGCATTAGGTGGTTAAGAAAGAAATAATCAAATGGTTAGATGCTGGGGTAGTCTACCCTATCTCTGATAGCTACTGGGTAAGTCCAGTGCAATGTGTGCCTAAAAAGGAAGGTATGATTGTGGTGGCAAATGCCAAGAATGAATTAGTCCTGCAGAGACCAGTCACTGAATGGCGAGTGTGCATGGACTACAAGAAGCTGAATAAGTGGACTTTGAGGGATCATTTCCCCATGCCTTTCATGGGCTAGATGCTTGACAGGTTGGCAGGTAAAGGGTGGTGCTGTTTCTTAGATGGATACTCTGGCTACAATCAGATATCAATTGCTCCTGAAGATCAGGAAAAGACCACCTTCACATGTACCTTTGTGTTTAAACACATGCCATTTGGACTATGTAATGCACCAGCCACATTCCAAAGGTGTATGATGTCCATCTTTTCAAACATGGTTGAGGACACTCTAGAGGTATTTATGGACAACTTCTCTGTAGTAGGTGATACTTTTGATGATTGTTTGTTGAATCTTTATAGGGCTTTATAGAGATGTGAGGAACCCAACTTAGTGCTAAATTGGGAGAAGTGCGACTTCATGGTAAAAGAAGGCACAGTCCTTAGACACAAGGTGTCACAGAAAGGAATTGAGGCCGACAAGGCTAATATTGAGGTGATTGAAAAATTACCTCTGCCAATCTGTGTGAAGGGTGTTCAAAGCTTCCTAAGACATGCCGGATTCTATAGGCATTTCATCAAGGACTTCTCCAAAATTGAACACCCCATGTGCAAGCTTTTAGAGAAGGAGGTGAAATTTGTCATTGATGAGGCATGTCTTAAAGCTTTTGAGTGACTAAAAGAGAAGCTGATTTCAGCACCAGTGATTATTGGCCCAGACTGGGTGGAGCCATTTGAGGTGATGTGTGATGATAGTAGGACTGCGTTAGGAGTTGTGTTGGGACAAAAGTGCAACAAGATGTTCTATCCAATTTACTATGCTAGTAAGTCGTTAGATGGGGCAGAGCGAAACTACACAGTCACTGAGCAGGAACTATTGGTTGTAGTGTACGCTTTTGAAAAGTTCATATCTTATCTGCTGGGCACTAATGTGATAGTTCATACAGACCATACTGCTTTGAGATATCTCATGGCAAAGAAAGATGCTAAGCCGAGGCTGATCCGATGGGTGCTGCTGCTCCAAGAGTTTGATTTTGAAGTGAAAGACATGAGAGGTTGTGAGAACCAGGTAGCTGATCACCTTTCTAGGTTGGATGCTGCAAAGAAAGAAGAAATTGAGCTTGAGATAGATGATACATTTTCGGATGAGCAGGTATTAGCTGCTACTCTTGATCTTATATCTTGGTTTCCTGACTATGCTAATTTTCTGGTTAGTGATTTGATGCCTGAGGGGCTGACATATCAGTAAAAGAAAAAGTTCTTGTATGATGTTGGCAAGTACTTTTGGGATGAGCCTTATCTGTATAGGGTGTATGCTGACAACATAATTAGGCGATGTGTTCCAGAAGCCGAAATGTTGCACATTTTGGAGGCCTGTCACTCATCTCGAGTTTGTGGTCATCATGGTGGTGCTTGAACAGCTCACAAGATACTTCAATGTGGGTACTACTGGCCCACAATTCACCAAGATGCCGTGGATATAGTAAGGACCTATGATGTGTGCCAGAGGTAAGGAGCCATCTCTCGACGCCATGAGTTACCCATGACACCCATTTTGGATGTGGAGTTGTTTGACGTGTGGGGTATTGATTTTATGGGCCCCTTTGTGAGTTCTTATGGGTAGAGATATATATTGGTTGCAGTGGACTATGTGTACAAATGGGTTGAAGCTGTCGCATTACCTGAGAACGATGGAAAGAGTGTTGATGCGTTCCTGAAAAAGAACATATTCTCAAGGTTTAGAACACCTAGAGCCATTATCAGTGATAGTGGTTCTCACTTTTGCAACAAAGTGCTCAGTGCACTTTTGACTAAGTATGGGGTGAAACAACACAAGGTGGCAACACATTATCACCCACAGACCTGTGGACAAGTGGAGGTCTCCAACAGGGAGATCAAAGCAATATTGGCAAAGACAGTAAATGTCAATAGGACAGATTGGGCAAGAAAGCTAGATGATGCTCTATGGGCATACCAGACAGCTTTCAAGACACCTATTGGTATGCCTCCATATCAATTGGTATTTGGAAAGGCATGTCATTTGCATGTTGAGCTTGAGCATCGAGCACTCTAGGCATTGAAGAAACTAAACCTCAGCTGGAGTGAAACAGCTAACTTGAGGTTAGATCAGATAAATGAGATGGATGAGTTTCGTCTGAGAGCTTATGAGATATCAGCACTGTATAAGGAGAGGATGAAGATATATCATGAAAAGTATATTGAGAAAAGAAGCTTCACTCCTGGTGACTTGGTGTTACTTTTCAACTCCAGACTGCGTCTGTTCCCGGGAAAACGAGGTCTAAATGGTCTGGACCTTTTAAAGGTGAGAGATTCAAAGCTAATGTACAGAGAATCAAGGCATATTTGGGTGACCCGGAAGAGGGGAAAATTGTGGAGGAATGCAAACCTGATAAAGTCTGAGTAATCAAGTAACATGCGTCACGCCGCGACGTTAAATTGTGCGATGCTTGGGAGGCAACCCAAGGTGTAATTGCATTAGGTATTTTCATTTTTTTATATTTATTTCTGTTTATAGAGTCACTGTGTGCTGATGTGTGCAGGAAGGATTAGGTGAAAAATTGCAAAAACTGGTGCAAGCTGAACCTTACGGACAACCTCACGGACTGTGGTGCCCTTCACGAGAACTTTCACGTTCCGTCAACTTGAGGACCAAGTGGGGAGGCTATTGGAAATTGTATGGAAAAGGTTCACAGAAGGGTTCACGATCCGTCACAGCTTGTACAGACCTTCTGGCCTTTCGTGAACCTCAGGTATGAATATCTAGGGTCCCAAGTCACCTTCACAGGCTACTTGATAGACTGTGATACTCTTCACGAGCAACTTCACGGTCCGTCGTCTGCCTTAGGTAAGTATCGTCGTTGGTCAGTTTCACAGGCGGTCTCACAGACAGTGAAGCCCTTCAGGGGTTTTTTCACGGTCCGTAGTTTACAACTCAGCCCTCCTGAAACCCGACCTGACCCGCAATTGGACCAAATTGGAAAGTGCACGTATATATTTCCTCAAGCGCCCAATTTCAATTTTTTTCCCTTTCTCTTCTTTCTTTTCTCCTCTCTTCCCCATAACGGCTATCCATAGTCCAAGTCGATCACCACTCACCCAAGAATCGAAACCCTAAACCTTTCAGTGGTGTATGAGTGTTGAGTGAGTTCCTGAGTTCGACTTTGTGTGCAAACCCTCATTTTCTCCAAGGAAGTCGACTTGGGAAGTTTTATTTTTTCTTGTGTGTGAGTCTACCAAATTTTTCTTGTGGATTTATTTGTGTGAATTTTCATTAAGAAGTAGGGTAAATCAAAATGGGGTTGACAATTCTAGATATAGCGAAGTGTTTCTTGTGTTTAAAATGATGGAAATGGCTATAACATTGGGTAGGGAGGAAGGTGATTGTTTACTAGTCGTGTAAGACCACAACAGGCTTCACGGATCGTAGAAGATTCCACTGGCTGTGAACCTTGTCGTGGACCACACTTGAAGTCCACCCAGCCCTCTAATAAAGTACACGGTCATGATCATGGACCATGGTGAACTCCACGGGCCGTGAAAGTGTCCGTGAACATGCCTTGGATAAAAGATTTAGTCATCTATCATGTACACTGATTTTGTCCCAACTCCACGAAGGACCTCACGGTCCGTGGTGTATACCACTGCCCATGAAAGTTCCCGTATAGTTTACTTCAATTGTACATATTTGTAATTTTCCTGTATTTAGTTTTGGTTTTTTTTTAATTCCATGACCTTTCTCGATGATAGATTGGGTGACGGCTTTCTTAAGGCAAGGCGTCACGATGATAATACACAGGGGACGTCTGAGTACCCGCTAGTGTGTCATTTTAGTGATGATTGTACTGAATTGGTGTTTTGTTTCTCAGGTACAATGGGTCCCAGAAGGAAGAATGCTAACAAACCTGCCCCTGTCACCGCTTCTCAATCAAAGGGTCATGATGACTTCGAGGCTAGTGATTCTAAAGTGCGCATAAATGTTACATCTGAAGTGCACTCGCCTCGGGCTACTGGATCACTGGTAAAAAGGGCAATCCTCCAGGACTCTCCTCCTCCGTCTGAAGAGGGAGGTAACAGTTCTGAAAACAGAAAGGACTCGGGAACTCAATCTGACGCTGCCACTGGTAGTCAATCTGCTGATAACTTAGGGGGCAGTGCCGAATCTGAATATGGTTCTTAGGATGATTCACACTCATTCTTCACCTATAGTAAATACAAAAGCTGCAACTGTTACACAAGAAGAAGCAACTATGGGATAAGATGATGAGGTGACTCCTGATGACACGATGGTGCAATATGTCCAACTTCGGGAACCAAATCCTACTTTAAGGCAGTAATTGATCGACTACTTCAGAGTGATGTCGATGGTGGATAGATCAAAAGAGTTCTTCAACAAAGGTATTATGGGCAGTTCAGGAGGTTTTAGAAAGAGGCTACTCATGCCTGAGACGAGAGTAGTGACGGCAAACATCCAAGCATTTCCAGAAATTTACAGGTTGTTTCAGCTTCACCAATTTGAATGGATGAACAATGCTCTTGGGGTATACACTGGACATCTACCCAAAGAATTCTATGCCATCTATGCAGCTACTCTGATGAACAAGGCTACAGAAACAGAATCATCTAAGCAAGCACAGAAAGCATTGGCAGCCACCTTTGACCCGTTAGAGACAATCACTATGCGGGGAAAAGTTGTGGATATCTTTGAGGCATTGATCAATAGGATGCTACATGGCCCTGAGTATTCATCACCAGCTTCCATAGGCTTATTTGAGGCCAAACACCATGCTGTCACGAGTGAAGCGGAGATGGAAGACCAGACTTCCCGAGAGCGCATTATGCGTTGGATTGTCAGTTACATTGCCAAGGAAAAAGAGGCAGCAGTGTGGGTGTCTGATTCCCAGTGAATGCAGGGTGGATCATTGCCACTGAGATGTGAGATAGGGAGTTGAATAAGAGAGCAGGTTTCCCGTTTCCCTGTCTCATAGGGAAACTTTGTTCACAGGCAGGCACTCCTCCGAATCACTTGGTGGATAAATGAATTGAGGCAACCAAAATAACTGTAGCCTCCAAGATTCAGGATTTTAACAATCCTCTGTTTGGAAAGAAGTTAGGTGTAGTTGGTCCATTAGCACTGGTACCTCATACACCAACAGTTCTCCTATAGGTCATTGGTCAGGGTTAACACGGAGAGCCTTCACAAACAACATCAGGGGCACCACATCAAAGCCAGATTCTGACTCCCAACCTTCAAGTACTTATAACACTATTGCTACTACTTTCCTTGAAATGTTTGTTACAATCAGGGTCAGACCAGGACTTTTGTAGACCAAATTATCCACCGAATGCCTCAGCTCATACAGCGTGATGTCTTAGTCGTGGAGAAGAGTATTAAAAATAAAATGTGGAAAGAAGTTTCTGTTTTGAAAAACAAGATGGATTACTTAGAGGTTCATGTCCAAACTCATTTGTGGACTATCGGCTCAAACAGAAATGAAGAATTCCAGAAGCAATTGGCAGACATGAGAGTACAAGTTGCAAAACTGGATGAACAGATGGTACGGGTGCCCACCCTAGCCATCCCAGACTTGTTAATGAACATATTTGATGAGCAGCCCGCTAATCACTCTCTTGACGACATCTGGGGGGATCTCCCTTAAAGAAAATCTGACAGGAGAAAGAAAAAGGCTGGAGAACCTGATGAGCAGCCATCTGATGACTTAGCCATAAAGAAAATGTGGGAGGAAAAGAAAGCTCGTCGAGCATCAAAGAAGGAAGCCCGAGTGCAACAACAGCAAGATGCAGCCTTAAATGGCGCTTCTGGGAGTGGAGCACCTATTATTGCTGAGAGTGGCGCAACTAACCCTATGACTAATAAACAACCTACTCAGGTGCTAAGTTCTGGAAGTGCACCCGGTGATAAGGGTGCCAATGCTGACCCGACGACCAGCGCCTAAAGCGCTGTAGGTATGACCCCTCCTTATAGCCCTGAATGTTTTACTATTCTGTATTGACTTTGAGGGAAAAGTTTTTTTGTTTGGGGAGGGGGTGGTGAGCAACCTTCAATAGCTATTAAACAAATTATGGAGGTTGACTCTGTGTATGTGTGACTATTTTGAAAGATTTTGTGTGTTGAGCTTTATAGCAACTACTCTGTGATAAATGAGAACCTGAATCTAAGTTTGACTATTAGGATCTTTAGATGGCATCTTAGATACTGATGTGTTGAACATAGCTAATCTGAACAATGTGTTATGTATGTGTGAGTTTTGATTGATGTCTAGCACTAGGAGCAGAAACTAGAACTTCCCTAAGTAGTCTTGCTTGAATCTGAGAATAACCGGATAGGAAAGGATCAGTAGGCCATTTTTGTTAAATTAGTAAAAAAAAGTCCAAAATCAAATAACCAAATGAATAGCTTACCACTTGAACCCAATTTGAGCCTTGAATCAATCTTTGTTCTTACCCAAAATATATCATATCCTTGGTTTTCTAATGGTAAGATAATCACAACTCGGGCCAAAAGCCTAAAATGAGGGTGATTACAATTCGAACAGAAAAGAAAAAGGAAAAAGAAGGTTCAACAAGTGAGCTAAATGCTTATCAAAATGGCATATAAAAAAAAATAGCTACTGGGTTGGGTTGAAATAAAGAAAATGAGGGTTTCACTTAGAAAAGAATATGTGAAAATGAAACTTTGGAAAACCAAGGGATTAGTCACTCACGAAACCAAACATCCATTCCCTTGCCCTAAGCCTATGTTACAAGCCAATAAAAGTTTTACAGTGATCCTATTCTGGGTTTTTGAAAGAGAGAGCGTAGAAAACAAAAGCAAGCCTATGGTAGTTTGTTGTTAGTGTTAGAAGTTCTTTGAGAGTGTGAGCGTAGTATTCAGTCCCAACTATTTTGAGAAAGGGATTTCTTTGGTGTGAGGACGTAGTGGGTGAATTGGAATGTGAATTGTGTGAGCTAATGATTAACAGGCATAAGCATGATTGACTATAGGTAATGAGATGTCATGTATTGATCCTTACATGTTAGACTAAAGGTTGGGATACAAATTGTGCTTGAAATAGCTGCTGCATAGTGTCAAAAGTTTGTAGAAAATTGGAGGGTTGTTTGTACAAAGTTTTCATCACTTGAGGACAAGTAATGGCTCTAAGTTGAGGGTGTTGATGAGCCATGAAATCTTAGCACATTTGATGCTTAAAAACGAGGAACTAATACTAGAATTAAGTGTATTTGTGTATACTTTGATATGTTTGTTAATGGTATAGACAGGATCTGGCATATGCAGAAAAGTGGAAAAAGGAGCAGAGAATGATGATGATCAAGTGAAGTTCACGGGTAACTTCACGGACCGTGACCTTCATAACGGTTCATGATTGAGCCCGTGAAATTGAATCAAAGTAAAGACATTGAATAATTAGAAGACAGTTGACTCCGAAGTGAAGACCACGGACCACTTCAAGGATCGTGGTCCTCACTACGGACCGTGGTAGCTCTCGTGATGCATTTTCCAGTAGCCAAGTTTTTCAGAAAAACTTTTGGGAAGTTCCAAGTAAAGACCACAGGCGTCTTTACGAGCTGTGGACTCTATGACAGCCCGTGGTCAAGTTTGTGACCCATGTTCCAGTGTGCAGCATTGAAGACCCAAAACTTTGGGAGGTTCCAAGTAAAGATCACGGACGTCTTCACGGGCCGTTATCCCTATGACGGTCCATGGTCTGGCTCGTGATGCAGATTCCCATAACCAAGACTTAAGACCCACTTTTGAGACGCTCCAAGGGAAGACCACGTAGGGCTTCACAGACCGTGAAGCCCTTGACGGGTCGTGGTCTTAGCCGTGAAAGGGCCCAACAATTAAGTCCTATTTGATTAGGACTCTTTCTAAACATTCTATTTTGAATTATTAGGGCATTTTGGGGAGGATTATTGATTATCTGATGTTTTACAAAGGAGAAGAGGATATTATTCTGGATTTTGGTTTGTGGATTTGGATTATTGTTATTATTTTGAACATTGGATTTCGGTTATCAAATTATCAAAGTGATTGTTGATTTGCTAATTACTTACGTAAGTCTTTCTCAATATGTTTTCATCACTAATTATTGATTACTTACGTGAAACCATGAGTGGCTAAATACCACGACTGGGGTTGTCGGATCCATGACGAAATTCTAGTTACGATTCCGTAAAACAAGTAAAGAGCAATATGTGTTTACATTCTGTAGTTATTAGCTTTCGATATCACTGGCATCTAGTGAGTGCACGCATTAGATGAGCATGTATCTAGTATTTGTTCGAGAGAAAAAAAATAGTTAGGAAAAAGCTGAACTAAATTATCCAATTGGAGTTAAAGATTGAGTTCGAGAGAAAAGATCTTTAACACCATATCATTTTAAGCGAGGGTCAATGTTATTAACACTCTAGGGTCGAGAGAAAATGAGTGATAATTATCTGATTTGGCTGAGAAGTATCAGATAAATTTAACTCACAATGATTATGTAAACATTGATTTTCCTGATGCTCAATTATGGAAGAACACTTGAATTAATGTTATGGTGAACACAATCCTGGTTTCTCTTAATTAACTGAATCAATCTTACAATGAAACAGTCTATTAGTTGCAAATCTAGATTTTGACTGCAAGTTTGGTAATTATAACATTTCTACCAAAGCCAATCTACTTTCCGTTGTTATTTGTTTAGGATATAATAACAACATTCGAATAAACGCGACAGTGAAACCTTATCTGTAAAGAAATTCTCTGTGGGATCGACCTCAACTCTAGTTGAGTTCTGTAAATTGACATTGACCATTTACATTTCTTATTTGAAGTGTAAGTTTGGATGTATCGGATGCACAGAAAATCAGTTGCAGGAAAACTCGCCGATTCTATCACCGAATGGCCGACGTTATTTGGTGATCAAGGGTTAGTTTGCTGAAAGCTATAGTGCAAAGGGATACAGGGGAGCAAACAAGGGTGAGAGAGAAGACTTTTGGCAAGTCGCCGAGTTCCTTTGGAGACCTCAGGCTTCTTGCCAAAAGTTACAGACTCCAACAACACTATTAGCATGAAATTAAAGGCGAGATGGGGACATTAGGTGAACCGCCGAGTTGTTCGGTGAGCTTGACCCAACTCATCAAATGGCCCAACATGCCTATTTTCAACCCAATTTCTTGAATTCAATCTTGCATCTCCTGAGAACAAAATCAAATCATGCACAACTCTCATTAAGACTAGACCCATAGCACTCAACGACATGCAAGCACAACCCCACAAAAAATTGGGGATTTCAGCAATCAACACCACGGGCTAGGAATTCAAATAAAAAAATGATCAAACGAATTAATTTTAGCAGAGATGCCCAACACACTTCATCACATAATATCATTGCACTTGAGTACGAAATCGATAAAAATAGCTCAGGGTTCAGAAACCAACCTTTAATGCTGACTAAATTGGGATTGAATCGCTAGGCAACAATGTAATCCAAGTTCCGAGCACAAATCGAGAACTAACACACTTAGAGAATGCAAAAATATAGAGAATAATGTGCAGGTGTGAGGTTGGAAGAATGAAAATGCATAAAAGTGAAAGTGTTTGAGAATTTAAACATTTGGCTTCAAAAACCGTCCAGTTCTTGCCCATTCGGTGACATTAGTCATGATCGCCAACCCATTCAGCATCACGCCGAGAAATCACTTACTTCGCCGAGTTTTACAGAACCCCTAGTTAATTTGGGAGTCCAAACGGCTGTAAGAATTGGAATCACCGACCAGGTCAGCGACTCGCCAATAATTTTGTAGGCCCATCGAGTTTTACAGACTCTCCCTCAAAGTTGTATTTAGTCCAACGGCTGTCTGAGTCGGGGTCATCGACCTCTTCGGCGATATGTCAACTTGGACCATTTTGATCGCCAATCTCCTTCTTTCCTAACACTTTCCACACTTCATCTTGCACAACCAACACACCATTATTTTACAAACAAACAAAAAGCAATAAAAAGGTTTTGGGTTGCCTCCCAAATAGCGCCTTAGTTAACGTCATGGCATGACGCGAGTCCACCTTCAAAACTCATTCTTGGGGTTAGCCATAGTATCACAAGGCAAACCCCCCTGCTGTTTCGGATTGAGATGAGACGATATATGATCCATTTGGGTCTCCAACTACTTGATCGACACTGAATGGGACGTGAAGGTCTGGCTAAAGGTAGACACATCTTCCTTCATTTCTTTTAAAATCTTGTCTGACCCTTCAACTTTGTTAAGGATACGAGAGAGCATATCCTCAGACCTACCACCTTTCGAATCCTTCAGCTTTTGGCTCTCATGGGGAGGCACATACATGTCCTTCTTCCCATCCTTCCAATTAGGATTTCGGTCCCTCCATTCTCTACCGCGATCCTTCCAACCATCCTCTCTAGTCCAACCTTGGTTACCACCCTGCCTAGGGTAGTTTGAACGATAACCACCGTCTTGGATGGCTAGAAAATTTACCTCCTCATTATACAAGGCTTCAAACTTTGTCTCCTCAGGATTTGCACACCCGACCCCCATGGCATTGACACTACGGGCACCAGCCCCCATGACATTTTTATATAAAATGTCAAGCTGCGTCATGATTTTGGCCATGTTTTGGTCTCTCTCTCATGGTCTTTCTCCATCTGCTCCCTAGTTAGCTTGAATGTGAGAAGGGAGACCTGGTCTTCACGGGTGTACCATGCCCTGTTTATGGTAGTCATGCCATCTAAAAGTTGAGCAGCTATCACATAAGGTTGCTACATCAAACCTCTCGGAGAGAGTTGGTCCGCAACACCCTTATTTACTGAATCCAGACTCCGGTAAAAATACTACAGTAGCACGTTATCAGGCAAGCCATGGGTTGGGCATTGAAGAACCAACTTTTTGAACCAAAGTCAAGTTTCGTGTATAGGCTCCCCTTCTAGACGCTTAAAGCTCTAAATGCTATCCCGAAGAGTCATCATCTTCGAAGGAGGGAAAAATCGCACTTGTAATGCGGTTACCAACTCCTCCCAATAAGTGGTGGATTCACGTGGCAACTCAGCCAACCACTTGCACGCCTCTCCCATCAACGAGAACAGGAATAACCTCAATTGGACCGACTCTTGGGAGATGTTCTTGAAAATGAATGGTCCGCACACATCCACAAAGTTTCTAAGATGCTCATAAGCGTCCTTATGAGCCAAACCACTAAAAATCCCATTTAGTTGCAAGAGTTGCAACATGGTACACGTGCTGTGAAATATTGCATTCCCTTCGGCCGGAGGCAAGCGAATGGCACCAATACCGCCCATGAGATGGAGATCATTAGCATGAGGCTCATGGACATCGTTGAGGTTTCTGATGTCGTCTTGATGGCCTACTTGCTTGCCATTGCAGCCGTTTACGCTCATACTTCCTATTTCCAACACAATCAAGCAAAACAAAACCAAAAATTAAGTAGAACTATAACTAAGAACAAAAATTCTACTAAACTAAAAATTCTCAACTAACACCACTCCCCGATAGCAGCGCCATTTGGATGTTTGATGTAGTCAAAGGCACAACTTCCAATTCAAGTGTCAACGATCGCGTGTAGTAATATAACCCAACCGAATGGGTTGGGGTTCAAGTCCCAAAGGAGCGGTTAGTAATCAAGAATTTAATAGAAAAAGTAAAATTATGTTCTAATCAATCACAGCTATAAATATTAACGAGTAAAAGAATACTAAATCAAAAAGTGACACGACTGTCAATTAACAATGGGGGGTTTTGTATTCAACAAACAGATAAAAATAGCAAAAAATAGATATGCGAGATAGGGAGACGGGATTCTTGGGATATGAAAGGAATATGGGATAAAATAAACCACTGGGTAAATGCTATTGATAGTAAATCGCTAAATATTTGTAACTAGGCTAGACTTTAGTGGGGGTAAATTTTCTCTCGAACAACTTACCCCGAATCAACTCGTTTTCTCTCGAACACCAAGTTGCAGCATTTAACCACAGCCTCTACCTTAGCCCATTCACTCTCTCGAGCTGAATATGTGGGAGAAGGCCTATGATTCACTCTCTCGAGTTGAACCCACGACGACCCAATAACCACCAGCTATCGATTTAGTAGTCTTAGTTTTAAAACATCTCTCTTGAGCAAGCCAAAAACACTAAGATGAAATCGTATTTTTAGCTACAATCCCATTAAGTTCAAACACAACTACTATATGAAATCACAAGTAAACAGCAAATAGACTAACAATAAGCAATACCCAATAGTAAATTTAACGCATATTCACAAAATCACACCCCAAAAATTGGGGTTTTAGCTAGACAAGAAAAGAGATAGAAATCACTACCAACAAGTGTTTCCATCAAGTGGATATGATAGAAAATGTCTTTAAACACGTTGAAGATGAAGATTCTTGGATACCCACCTCCAATTTCTTGGAGTTGAAAACCTTCAAAACCTTCAAGCTCAAGAACAATGTCTCCCAAAAACTCTAAGAACTCAAAACTGAAAATATTCTAAGTCTCAATAATAATTCTCTACAACTTTATTTTAGATAGATAATAAACTAACAATTTAAACTAGTATGTATAGTGTTCAAAAATTTTTGCTGCGAAGGACTACTCGGCGCAGTTAGTCGAGATCACTGATAACTCGGTGATCTTCCCTTTGGTTTGGTTCATCGCCTTTCAGCTTTTTCCTTCAGCATCTTTGTGTTTTGAATCATTGGGCGATATGGTGTTGCTTCGCAGAACTATTCAACGAAGCGCCGACTGCTCCATTTCATCGCCAACTTGATCTTTTCCTTCAGGACTCAGCACACTAGAACTGTGGGCGAGGTTACAGCCATTCGTCGACTCACCTAATGCATTAGGTGATCCTCAGGCCTTCATTTCTTCATTCTTTCAGCAGCCTTGTCCCTTTTTGCTCCATAGTGTTCATGCTTTGTCTATAACACCAAATACTTGAAACTCAAGGATTTACATTAGTTATTGAGACAAAATATGCATTTGAGGATGCTAAATCTATCAAAATAAAGCCCTAAATGAGTCCAAATTGTGGACTCATCAGGTGTAAATGAGGAAAATTTGCCCTTCACCCGATTTCCTGATACCGCTAGTCGAGAGAGGTTCCATGACTTTCGGAACACCATATTTTATTATGAGAGGGGCTTTGTCTTACTCCGGCTAGAGGAGAAAGAACCAACCATCTATGCTCGTTTGATGGAGTTTGGGTGGTTTCGCTGACTAAGTCTCCCCCTACCGCACGAGCTGACTGGGTGCGGGAGTTCTATGCCATCTTGCCCACCGTCCACTACGACAACCCTAGCCCCATCATCTGCATTTCGGGGTGTGACATCTCTCTGAACGTCATGGCCCTAAATGAGGTACTAGAGTTGCCAGAGGTATAGAATGCTGAGTACGAAGCCAAGCTGAGGAAGATGGATTTGGAATGGCTAAGGGACACACTGGTGGAGCCTACACATCGGGACAGAGTCTATTGGCCTTCTATTGAGGGTATTACTAGTGCTCACTGGCCACCTGATGCTAAGAGGTGGCTACATTTGGTGACTAGGAGGATTCGCCCGTCGGCCAACCGCACGGATGTGACGTTCCCTCAAGCCTTGGTGGTGGCATGCGTGGTGTGGGACATTGAGCTGAATGTAGGGGTGCAGATTATTTCAGAATGGAAGATGTTCTACTAGGGTAACAAGAAAGCGTTCCTCCTTCCTGGACTTATCACTGCGCTATGTAAGCGAGCAGGAGTGCTGCTCCTCGACACTGATGAGGTACTTCTCATGGATCCCCCTTTCACCCTCTTTTGGTTAGACAGGCTTCTACTTCTAGGAGCAAGAGGAGGAGGACGAACAGGGCTAGTAGCAGTCAAGCAGCCGCGGGGTCGGACAAGGAGGGAAGCGACGACACTCGTCCCCCACTTTTCGTATCATAGGTAGACAAAGACTTGGCAGCTGTGTAGAGGAAGATTCAGGTGCCCTATCACTTTTA
This sequence comes from Solanum pinnatisectum, assembly GCA_035578085.1. Classification (NCBI taxonomy): domain Eukaryota; kingdom Viridiplantae; phylum Streptophyta; class Magnoliopsida; order Solanales; family Solanaceae; genus Solanum; species Solanum pinnatisectum. The sequence goes on from CM069076.1 coordinate 23,568,503, forward strand.
CCACTCCAGTTCCCCTCAACACCACACTAGAGCTGGAGATGCTCCAACGTGAGTTGCGCCAGGAGAGAAGAAAGATCCTAGCGAGGGACCGTTTGTTGGTTCAGATCTAGAAGACTTTAAAGATCATGTTTACCTGTATCGCCCCCAGGCAGGAGGTTCCTAGAGCGAAGAAGGGGGATTTCGCTTAGTTTTTTAGTTTGGAGGAGGTCGTGACTGGCCTGGTGCCCCCAGAGGTGTTAGATTTCGACACCGATACCTCTCGATCGTAGGGTTCTTGATTTGGGTTGTTACTTTGCCCCCCTTTGACTTGTAAATTTTAAGACACTTGTTTTTATCTTTTCACTTTCCCAAGTTTTTGTAGTACATGAATGCTAGTTTTTGTTGTCTGATGCAGCATTATATTCAATCTTAAGGTGTTATGATTTATTATGTCTGTTGTTGAACACTGAAAGGATTGCAGGGATTTGTCCAGATCCCATTTGTAGTTGATATCTGAAATTAGAAAAAACAGGGGAGGCTGGGTTGAGGTTCTACCTCGCCCTATCCTACTCTGGCAGGAAAATCCCGCTCTGGTGGTCTCGCTATGGTGAGAATAATCCCGCTCCAGCGACACCGACAGGACCAGAACCCAGGCCAAAAATTTTTAGGTTCTTTTCGTCTTTGTAAAATTTCCTCAAGGTTCCCAGCTTAACCAAACAATCTAAGATAATCTTCAAGCTAGGAAAATAATTAGCTAATCCGAGTCAATCTTAATGATACGGCATCCAACTCACTCTCATTAATTTAGCACCACACCCATACATTTACAACTTGCATAATTTTAACCAACCGGCCAACTCATTGCGCATAATAAGGTTCAGACACACATTTATAGCATATGTAATCACATCATCACATTCAACAAGTTCAACTTTACATTCACAGTTAATTCAATCAACAAGAAGCACGCATTCACAATTTTCAAGATAGAACGCACAGAAAAGTTCAATTTATTAGTTAGTTCGTTCCATAGATGATCATTACTGGTCCTCCATGCCTTTTACAACCCCTAAGGCTAGATACCAATTGGAACCTTCCCAATTCCAATTAACTTGTTGGTGTCCCTTCAGTCGTATCAATGATGTCTAATTCACTTCGTTGAGATACCAATTGAAATCGAGAGATACCAATTAGACTCAACTCATACCACAAGCGACACTCGAACGAATTTGGGCTTACCCTTCCCAATTCATATCAATTATACCCAACATAGAAGAACAACCCACATAAGTGCAACATATATGAGCCAGTCCCAAAATATAATTGCCTTCATATATAGAACATATATACTATCATCAACATGAAGAACAACGCCGCATTTCACATTCCACAAGCTACACAATTATGCAAATCATTGGTCCTCTCTTGGAACCCAAACCCAAACAGTTAGCATACTAAAATGTGGTACTCGATCCAATAATTATGCTGGGGCGTGGCAACCAATCCAAATTAGTTATGCCAAAATGTGGCAACCGATCCAAGTTAGTTATGCCGAAACGTGGTAACCGATTCAAGTTAGTTATGCTGGAACGTGGCAACCGATCCATTCATCAAACCACAATCACAATCATTAGTATATCCTCATAATCATATAAAACAATTCATGATTCATGGTGTTCGTCATTCTTATATCCTTATTTATAACAAGTGTGATCAACAATGCAACATTCGTATACCTACACGTATCATAATGAAGCAAGAACAACATATTCATCACTAAATCATAGAATCACCACCTTCACAATGGATTATTCGTTAACACACATCATGCAAACCTTAATTCGACCATACTCAGCCCTAATTCATCGTCTAAGGCTTGTTTCTATGGTTTAAATCATAAATCATTTGGTATACGAAGGCCTACGCATAAATCCTACCATCGATTCACATATATTACGTAGTGGGCACAGATTTAAACTACTCAATTCATAAAACCTAGCCTTTCTGGGTGCCAAGTAGCTGCACGGATTTATTGACTTCGATTCCTGTTTATCGAGCTTCGTAACGGTGATTTTGGCCAAGAATCCACAAGATATCACCATCTGCATGCTAGAAATCTCCCTCTCCCTTCTTCTCAAGCTTGCAGCAGCTTTTTGGGGGTTTCTAAGGTGTTTTACTACTTATTTAGGTATTTTAGGAAGAAGGAGAAAATAGGATTTTGCGTAATTTATGTTCTACCTCGCCTATCCCGCCCTGGCACCAGCTTACCCTGCCTAGCGGCGACTGGCCCGCTATAGCGGGACAATGGCCTAGATTTTCCTAGATTTTTGTTTCTACTAAATAACGACGGTTCGGGTCATTACAGGTCTAGTCATATTTAATAGGGCCGCATGGAGGAGAGTGGGATGTAGCAGTAATCACATTATTAAAAACTCCTTAGACTTCGGAACTAGGAATGAAGGAATTATCTGAGTGAGTTGATTTTTCCAAAGATGAGATGACGACTAGGGGGTATCAATTACCATTTTGAGGGGTAAAAGATCTTCCATGTCAAAGTCTAGAGATATCACAACTGGAGGTGAGATGTCCAAAGACATAATTCTTCCTTTGTCTATATTAGTAAAAAGGGGATTTTTGGAGTACTTTGGGGTTATCAAAGAGGCAATTTGTAGGTCCCTACTGTTAAAGTGTAGAGGCGATTCAGGATGTATGGTAGGAGTAGGCGCGTGAGATAGGTTGACACTTTGAGTTTGACACTTAGCATCTTCTTCAATGAGCTTAGGGCCACGCATTATAGGAGAGTTCAGGATTCCATCATTAATTTTGTGTGGAGGGGTATCAGATTTTTCGTGGTTGACACTACGACCTTCATTACTAGTAGGTGTTATGGATTTGTTGGTATTGTTGCTAAGGTCGTGGTTAGTTTTTTCAACATATTTGTAGATCTGAGAGTCTAGGAACTTACCAGTAGCTTCCTGAAATAGTTTAACATTTATTCCCACCTTAATATTGTCATGGCTTCCATTTTTATGGACTTCATTCTTACCTGCTTGTATATGTTGATGGAATGGGTTTTTCCCTTTTTTGAAGCTTACCGTCTTCCATGCTTCTTCTAGGATGTCGTTTTCCACGTTCTTTGGTTGTGGGAGAGTACAAGATGTTATAGATTTTGGACATGATATGTCAAATTTTGTAAAATGGCAGGTTGTGCCTGTGTGACAAATTCTACCAGAAGAACTACATAATATGTCTTCTCCCTCATATATAATCAATCACTTTAGTTGTCCAATGAAGATGTGTTGTTTTATAAGGACTTCAATACAAATACGAGTGTACCGGCCTCTAAGATTTGAGGATGTACAAACATTAGTATTCACCAGGAGGCCCAGTTTATTACCTATGTTCGCTAACACTTTTTGGTCATAGTACTCCGTTGGCAGCTCCGATAGACGAATCCATATCACAGTGAAGGTTTCATCTGTTGTTGAGGCTACAAAGTCGGGATGTCATTTTTTAATAGGGAGGAAGTGACCATTAATGAACCAAGGCCCGTTTTGCACAGTTTTTTTTTTCATATTCTCCTCTTTGAGGAATTTGATAGTAAAGTAGTCAGCACTCAGATCCATAAGTATATTTCCTCCGTTAGGCGCCGTATTGCACTTTATTTTTTTTAGGTACTCATGGCTCATTCATTTCCCTAGGAGTTTTATGATTATTGAAAAAACCTAGGGCTTTTGAATTCTGTATTTTCCTTCTTCAGAGAGTACTATTCAGTCATTCCAAGAAGGATTGTGGTCCTTGTGTACATCTGTTAATTCTAATAAATCAGCATCTCAATTTGTATCTCTCCCATCGATCTCTATGTCTAGGTTAGGGAGTGGGACAGGTGAAATGAGTACATTTTTAAAAGAAAGTACGGGACTATCTGGTGGATCGGGGGATTAGTGGGAAAATTATCACCAGGATGCATATTGGGGGATGTTTGTTTAGTGAGAAGTGAGATTTTATCTCTCTAACTTGGTAACCAAAGTCTAATTGGTTACTTGTTACTAAAATAAATCAATCAATAAAGTTTTTGTTTTACATACCTTTTTTCTTACGAAAATAAGTCAACTAAAAGTACAACTAACAATCAATTCGGCTAAGTTTAGACCTTATTCATCATAGGATCGATCCTAACCTATATTAGATTTTTTTCTTTGAACAACGACTGCTTATACTTTTTAAGAGAGGTGTAATTTGGTTGTATCAGAGCTCTGTGTGGGCCATTCGATAAGACAAAATAGGAAGAGTACCCGGCTTAAGGCTTAAAGGAAAATCAATATCACGCTGTAGGGGTAGGCCAGGTAGGTTGGTAGGAACACATCCACAAACTCACAAACAACAAGAATCAACTTAACTGAAGGAACCTCCTTACTGACATTCCACACATTGGTAAAATAAGATAGGAAACTTCTAGCCACTAATCTCCAAGTCCAAATAAAAGAGATAACTTCAACCGGTGTGCCACTACAAGAGTCGAGCCACACCACCGGGGGAGTACCAGCCATGGCTAAGCCAATGGTCTAATTAGAAAAGAAATCCAAGACCGTGCAGTAGGGGGATACTAATCCATGCCTAGAGACACATCAAAATCAAACATATCAAGTAATATAAGGTCAGCCCGGGTGTCACACCCCTTGATAGTCATAGAAAAATATCAAAACACCCGATCCACTACTAAAAACTCACCTACGGGGGTCAGCACACGCAATGGCACTGGCAAAGGCTCTGAAATCATACTCAAACGGGAAGGATAAAATATATATACATATTAAAAGGTAGAGCTCGAATCAAATAAAGCCAAGGAGGGATGATGACATAAAAAAATAGTACTTCTGATCATTGCATATAATATCTCAACCTCTGCCCTCTCTAGAGCTGCATATAACTGGTCATGGACACCTCTACCTTAGAAATCTGACCTACCACCTAACCTGCCTTCCCAGGGACCACCCCATGTACCTTAGTGATCACCCTGATGGTCCAGACCTTGGCCTCTACCTCTAACCGGAGGTGTTGCTACAGGGGCTGGTCGAGCTACCTGTGGAGATGGTGCAATCTATCTACACAAGGAAAAGTCTCTGGACCAATGATCAAGCTACCCACAATCATAATAATCATGTGAAGATCGACCCATAAGGTATCATCCACCATGTCCTGACACTCAACTATGACCCATCTAGACCCAGACAAGGGCTTACATCAACCCGACTATACCGGACACCCTATGAAGCCTGTAGTGAGGCAACCTGAACAGGTTGGCAGGCTGACCGTGCTGAATCCATTGATCAGGCCTATCATATAAGTCTCTGGGCCTAGAATGGGATCCGATGTAGCTAACCTAATGCCTAGGCCTCTTGATTCTACCCCAGGGGACTCACGACGGAGTAGCTCAATAGTGCGGGTATGGTCAACTACATCCAGAAAAAATGACTTGTTGAAACCATAGACTAGGTCTCAATTTGCAGCTGGAGTCTCAAACCTCGAACAGAGCACCGAACCCTCTCCTCCTTAGTAGTTAATATCATAGTGGAATGGTGGGAGAGCTCGTATGACCTCAGCTCATACTCAGACACAATCATGGAGCCCTGTTCCAACCATGAAAACTGATCTCGAAGTTTATCTCTGATGCTATGGAGGATGAACATGGCCAAAAATTCCTTAGAAAACACTTACCAAGAAATCAGAGGAGATCTAGTTGGCCTAGTCTCAAGACTAAAATGCCACCGCTGTTTGGATTGTTCATCAAGATGGTAAATAGTGAATTCAACTCCTCTCGACTCCATCAAACCCAAAGTACTTAGTCGCCCACGGTAAGTAGTGAGAAACTCATGGGTGTCTTCTCAAATAGCCCAAAAAACCTTAGAGGTGAAAGCCTCAAAAACAATCTGAGCATCTGCTGAACCTCTAGCAGCATAGCTCCGGTTGCAATCATGGGATGTGCACTCCTTGGTGATACCAGAACATGATGTGCCCCAACTACAAGCTGACCTTGTGGGGCTGATACAACTGTAGTTGTAGGTGAGGCCTACTATGGTTGCATAACCCCCATAACAGTCAGAAGCTAAGTAATGGGCTTGGAGATCAGAAGCCACAGTTGATCCAGGTGACGGCTGGGCAGGCCCTGGTCCCACCAGTTGAAGGGGTACATGAGCTACCAAGGCTCCGCTGCAGGCTCCGGATTCGTCTCTCTACCTAGGGCTAGTGTTGTAGCCCTGGCATACTTTTGTGTTCGTTCTCTACCCCTAGCTGGGGCTCTACCTGTGGGCCCAGGTTGATCACCTCCGACCACCGAGCGGTGCGTACCAACCATCCTGCGAAAATGTGAAACAAATTTGTATTCCATGAAACTAATAAAACACATGATGTACAAAAGTGATACAAAAGAGAGAACATTCCTAATGATACCCTATAGCCTCCCGATAATAGGATACAAACATCTATGCACTGATCCACGAGACTCTACTAGACATTAGCTCTATACATGAGATCGGTGAACGTAGGAATCTGATACCTACTTGTCATGACTCGAATCTTAGAGTCATGATGGCGCCTACTATAACCCACTAGTAGGTAAGTCGACCCGTAATCTAGAACATCAAGTAATGGGTGTAAGGGAAAAAACAACGCAGAAGAAATAATTAAAATACAAAAAAAATAGAAGAACATGCAAAAGCAAACCTAGAAGTCTCAAGTATAGATCTTCTAAAATAAATGGTTACAAGTCCCAAAAGTAGACCACATAATACAAAGCTTGTCTCAAAAAATAAAAGACTAGACAACAAAATATAGATATAGACAAGTAAGTCCAGGATGCTATGTGCTAACCCTCGCCTCCGAACTGAAGCTGCTACAAGCTCGAATCTTAGTGTTGATAACTAGTGCTTGAACCTGCATCATGGAATAGATGTTGAGTGTAGCATGAGTACTAAAATAATAGGTACTCAGTAGACATCATAGCCCGACTGATCAAGAAAAGTAAAAGCAATATGAAATACATGAATAAAACACAAATAGAGGTCAAAAGAGCGGAATTTAAAAGAGATACACATCAGTGTACTAAGAACAAGAAAGAAGTAAGTGTAGCTAACTAAAACTAACTGGACCCCGTAAGCCTCGAAGGTATACCCATGCGCAAGTTTAAGCAAAACCCCAAACAAACCCCATAAGCTCGTCGAGCACACAAAAAGGATAACACTACAAAGAGCACAACCCAGTGAATCTAGAATCGGAGGAAGCATAGCCCGAACCTCAAAATACAGATCACCTCCTAAGTAACCAATAAGAGTTTCCCATAGAAAAGGAGTGCGTAGCCTAGACCCCAAACCGTGATGGCCTCCAAAGGCCCAATAAGCTCATCCAATCCATAGAGTGCATTGCCCAGATCTTGAACCGCGCATAGGCCTCCAAAGTAGCCAAAAAGGTCTAGTTGATATGTATCAACTCCGTAAGGATAAAAGAGCTCGAATCCTAGAGTACGACTGTAGATCCGATGCCCATACCTTGAATCTGTGACTATAGTAGCTATCAAAGGATCACATGTAAAATCATCATCAGAGAACCACTATAGAAAGACGTCAACTCCCAGGCAATCAGTACAATACTCTTAGCCGAACCAACTCCAGTCCCAAGTCACCAAGTGAAGCCCGATATCTCAACCCTAATCCATGGAGCCGTAAAAAGAGGGAGAATTAGATATAAAGTCATCAGAGTTGAGTCAACGCCTAACCTAAGGCTCATTCTATTATATCCAAGTTTGCTACACCAGTGTAAAGGGAGCTAAGCCATCTGAAATGACATTGGGGCAAAACTAAGATCAAACAGCTCCAAATAATGCAAGTATATGAAAAGAACTAGTCTAATCCTAGAATAAGGCCAAACAAGCTCAAATTAATCAATAATAACAACAACCAAGGCATACTATAAGATAAAGATGATCACAAATCACAACCAACATGCTTTCGAATCCCAAAAATCCCGACAAAAGCCTAAAATATGGATTCTAAGTAATTTAACATGGTCAACTACAAACCTAGCCCAAATTCTTGCAAAACAAGATTCTTTTACATAATCGAGCTCAATCTAGGGAACGAGAAGTTGTAACCTACCGTAAGGCTAACCATGCGCGCTCCAAATCAAAATTTTGAACCTTTTCCCTTCCAAACTCTTCCATGCTATCAAATATAGAATCACAACATTAATATGGTCGTTTAGAGACTAAAATCACTTAAAATAGAGACAAACCAAAATTGGAGTAAAAATAGGAAATATGGCATCCCCACCAGAAATTCAAGAATATACTCCATCAAGAGGTCCTAATTAGCTCCCCAAACTTTTGTTCCAAATGGAACTCAATTCAAGGCTCGAAACAACCCAAACAAGCATCATACATAAAATTACCATTTAAAGAACACAAAAAGGGAAAATAACTTTTTTGAGGTGGATTTTACCTTTAATGACGAACCTATAGCAATACCTGAACACCCAACCACGTTGAAAGAAACTTTCCAAACACCCAGGACTTCAAATCATTCAATTCGGAGCTAAAACGAGGGAGAAATCTCAATTTGATGTTTGACAAATGATGTTGATTTGGGTTTGGTCTTTATTTAAAAGACTAGATAAAATTATTCCCCGCGAATGTAGACATGAGGGCCTGCGAATGCGTAAGCTAAGAAAATAACCCTTCACAGCAGAGGCCCCACAACGTGAAGGGTAAAGACAGATCACGAACGCAACAAAGGTCCCTCAATCACGGAGGGTAATTCCTAAACCCATCATGAACATGGTAGGGCCCCGCAAACGTGGTGACAAGGTCCACTGGTCTCTGAAAATGTGGCCCGTTTCCCCTGAATTCGAAGATCATTTTGAGAATGCACTAGTAGATGCGCATAAGCTGGCTTTGGCAAGTTTGAATTATCTGATGGGGTGCTCGAGATTCGTTCGAAACCCCGTGCATGCAAATGAGATATGCTACCCCACCAAATTCAATATTACAAACTCAACGAAGTAATCGAAACTTCCATCCGAGGTCACCTTGATAAAAATGGGTCCTACACTCTAGCTTCATTTTTAGCCAAAATCCACAATGGGCTCAGAATTAGTTCGGAAGCCTCAAGATCCACATGAAGGGTCATTCTAGACCAAACTCGATGTTCCAAAGCTAATAGAATTGTGTAATTCTGATGAAGTCTTCCTAAACTTTTGACCGAAGTCAACCACTCAAGTTTCAAAAGTTCCAAAACATCGAAACTTACATAAAAAGCAAATGAACAACCAGGTCAGGTGACCGAGCTGAGTTCCAGCGAGTCATAAATGACTTGGGGTCTCTATATGAATTCTCTAAACGAAAAAAGAAGGCATTCACACATAAATGATTTGGAGGGTCATTACAATAATTTATATGGAAAATGACCAAAAATATTCTTGCACTATCTAAAAAGGTTCAAATATATCTTCATTCATGTTTTGAGCTAAAAATACCCTTCAATCTATCTTCTGGGTTCTTTTTTACTCTTAAAAACTAACCGCTTATTTTTAGTTATTATTATTATTATTGTTATTTATTACATGACATCTTCCTATTGGATAAAATCGACTGCCCAACCCATCAAATCTTTTCAACATGCCTCAACCCATATCCACAGCCCATGAATCAAAACAAGCTAAAAGATCCATTCAAAAAAATAAAAGATACCACCTCCATCCCTCGTTAATGTTCTTCCATTTTAGGACTTAGTATAATTCGTAAGGTTCATTGTGATGTATGTTGATGGAGTAAATTTGAACAATTTTTATTTGTCATTTTTTGACTAGTTTTGGTGCTGCTTCTTATCAAATTTTGATTCAGTTTTTTTTAATCTCAATATGGTGTAGTTTTAACTTGTTTTTGCTGGGTTTTTCTTTCAGTTTTGGTGAAGATTTTGGGGAGAATTTAGGTGCTATTTTGTTATAGTTTAGGTGCAGCTTTGAAGCTGTTTTTGTTCTAATTTTTGTGTTATTTTTAATTGTTTTAAGTGCAGTTTTTTGCTGCAATTATGGGGAAGAAAAAAGAGGTCACTAAATTTAAGGGAATAAGAGATTTATCTTTTAGTTGGGTTTGGCTCATGGGTTGGGGCGGTTTAAATTTTTTTGATGGGTTGGGGATATGATTTTATCCAATAGGAAGACACCACATAATAAATAAAAATAATTATAATATTTTTTTAAAGAAGTTATTAGTTTTAAGGGTAAAACTGAGCCAATAGGTGTACTGAAGGGTATTTTTAGCCTAATAGACGAATTATAGGTATATTTGAACCTTTACAGATAGTCCAAGGGTATTTTTGGCTCTTTTCCCTAATTTTTAATACACTTTGGGGTCATTTGGTACAAAGATTAATGACGCAAGGATTAGTAACACAGAGATTAGTAATGCAGAAATCAATAGTGCAACAATTATTTTGTTAAGTATTTGGTTCATTGCTTATCACCTCATCTAGTGTTTGGATTAAAACTCTATAAAAAAAAAACTTCTTTTCAATTATACCCTTGAATTATTATGAGATATTCTATTTTTAATTGAGTCATAGTAGATAATTGTCGGACAATGTTATTTTTTAATGGCCTTCTAACGAGCTAGGAGAAGAACAATTTTGTTGTCATATTCGCTATTTTTCACTTGAATTATTTGAAAGTAAATCATTTTCATCTTAATAAATTGATCACTCACAAAATGTCAATTTTCAATTAAAAAAGGATAGACATCTACGTTTAGAACCGAAAAGACAGTAAACAATAGTAAAATTGAATAAATCATCTACATTTACACATAAAATTTGCAAGTTATAGTTTTAATATGTATGCAATTTTACAACTTGTTTAAAATACAAATAATTAGAAAATCTCAACACACACACACACACACATTTATATATATATATATATATATATACGACTAAGTTAATACTGATGGAAGTATTTAAACTCGAGAAGTAAGGTGGTTATTAAGTTTAAAGTTTAGAGTGGAGTGTTAAGTTTAAGTTAAAGGATTAGAATTTGGAAAATGAGATAAAATAAGTGAGGTGTTTGCTTGACTAAATTAAGATAGTAGGTGACAAGTAGGTGCATCACCTACTTAGACTTTTTTGACCAACTTAACAAGAGGAAGTAGATGCATCACCTACCATAGATAAATAGAGTTAATAAGAAGAAGTAGGTGCATCACCTAGTTTGACATTTGAGCAGCTTAAAAATGGCCAAGTAGATGCATCACCTACTTGGCAAATTGTGGCAAAAAATGAAGAAGATAGAGGCAGTGGAGTGCCAACAATTATAGGGTCATATTTGGCTCATTTATCTCTTAATTATTACATAGGGAAAAAAAGAATTTATCTCCAGCACTCTCTCTTTCCCTCAATGATTATAACAACCACCTCAAAAATACTCCATGGATTCTTGAAGATACCCTCCTAATTTCCAGCCAAGTGTGAAGGGTAATTAACACTCTTGAAGGAGTACAAGTTAAGAGAATAATTTTCCAGAATTTGAGGTATGGTTACTACCCCATTTTGTCTCACTATATATATCACATTGGGTGAGATTTTTCTACTTGTTTTACCACAAATTCACAAAAAAAATATCGAAAGCAGTGAGTCAAAGTTTTATTGATTATTTTAGAAAAGTTTGGGGCTCTCTATATGTGGTGAAGTTTGGAGAAGTAATGGGTGGATGGTTGGGTTATTAGTGGTAAAGGGCATGGTTTTATGCCTATATATGGTAGTGAGAGTTTTTTTTATAAGTATGAGGCCGTTGGGTGTTAAAACACCATTTATGAAAAGTTGTAGAGCTTTATGCCCGCTAGGTGTTTGACATAACGTCGTAGTGGTCCATTACTTGACCTATTGACCCGATTGTGATGTAATTTATGTATTTTGTAGATTTTCATTTGTAATATTGTCTATCCTTAAGAGAAAAGCATGTGAAATGTTTTAGGGAAGAAATGAAGATACACTATTTGAATTGTGGGTTATGCGAGCATGCTGCCCGTTATGTGTGTATTTACTATTTTGGATGTTTTAAATCCCAGGTAGTGTCGGATGACCTCACGGGAAGGTCATAAATTATGTAAACATGGTGATAAAGGAATGTGTTAAAAGAACAACCATTAGTAGAGGGGTTTTGAGCTTGCTGCCCGACTACAGTTTTGGTAAGTTGGAGTGATCCAACCTTTTTTATTAGTTGTTAATATTAGATCTATTACTTGCCATTAATGTATATTAACGCCTCAAAGGAAAGACTGATTCGTGGTAGCACATATTATTGGTCGGGAGACAAGGTATATAAGGCTATTTGATTTTATATTTTATGGCATGAAGTCCTATATGCTATGTACCAACCAAGTGAGACCTCTAAGTGATTCTCATGGTAAAAGATACAATGTGAGGGTGTACAATCTCCAATAACAATAATCTTCCTCATATCGTGCATCGTTCCAAAAATGTGTCCAGCTACTTATATGCATGTTCATTCTTCAATATTGGTGTGTTTATACTTTCAAGCATTATTATGACAAAGGTACTCTAAATAGAAAATTTCATGAGTTATCCACCAAGTCAAATGAGGATCACTAAGTCAATAAGATCCTACATTATACATGTTACAAGTATTTGTATGGCAGATACACATTATGTCTATTTTTCATTTTATATGTCCTTACATGGAATGTGCAACCCTTATTTGCGATCTGTCCTATGCTTCATTAGCTCACATGTTTATGCACCCTTACATTTGATATCATCTACTAAGTGTGTAGCTATTGTATCATCATATGCACTCCTCGCCTCTCCATTTGAGGAGTTATAGTCTCTATTTGAAATGCATGTATGCCTCCATTTGAGATGTCCAAATGTGTCTTAAATGAACCATGTGCTAGTAGAATCACTTGCTCACTTGTCATACCACTCAATGACTCATTTTATACATGTTCTCACTTATTGTGTGTCTTCGTGGCCCATTTATGAATATTTTTTATCCCAATAAGATTCATTGTGTCATATAAATTCCTAAGTATTACTCTATTGAGGTCATATTTGTTTCGTAGGTCATTAATGTTGCCTCAAGTCTTTTATTCACATGTTTACAACACTGGTCTATAGTCCCTAAACTCAAAAGAATTAAGAACAATCTCAAAGATTAAAGAAAAGATGTAAAGCAAATCTGTATTATTATGGGTGGCAGCCCAGGGGATGAAAACCTAGCATGGGTCGATCCTGAAAACAAAGTTGTATACTTATAGGTGGTAGCTAAGGAAATAAAATGCCTAGCATGGCTGATCCCAATTGATATGTATACGAGTGGTAGATCAGGGGTTATAATACCTAACATGGGCCGATCCTAATTTGTATATGTATGAGGACATTGATGTACCGTGAACTATTGGCACATTTGATGCTCAAACTAAGGATTAAAGCTAGAATTTGAATAGTTGTATATGGATATGATGTGTTTGTTAATGATTGAACAGATAAATCAATTGGATGTAAAATATAGCAAAAGGTGAAGAAAGTAAAGTTGAATCAACCATCACTGACCCTCGGACGGGTCATGGTCATGATGACAAGCCTTCTGAGGGCTCATAGAGATGAGGTAGTGAGAACTGAAGAACTGATCAAAGTCCAAGTGAAGATCATGAAGCCCTTGACGAGTCGTGATCCTCTTGTCGAGCCATTTGGAAGCTCATGACGAAGGACTGGTGATGAAGCATTGAGGACCTAAGTCTGGATTGAAGACCATGGGACCCTAGATGGATCGTGGTGGAGTCAACAAGTTTTTATGTTGCTCGTGAAGAAGAGGGAAAAATTCCAATGAAGACCCAAATGGAGGCTCAGCATTACAATGCTGGGCATGGACCGTCTAATTGCCCGTGAATGATCTCAGGAAAGGAAGTCCCACATTGGCTAAGTGTGGGACCACGACAAGCCTCACGGGTCATCAGGCTCATGACGGGCCGTCATGCCGTCCGTGAAGTCTCCCGACAACTCAGTCCTACTTCGACTAGGACTCATTTTGTATAGACTATTTTAAATTAATTAGGTTTATTTTTGAAGATATCTCATCATTGTATAAAGGAAGCACGACTTTCCATATTTTTATCTTTGGTTTTTATCGATTATTGTGTTGATCAAGACTTGAAGATTGTGATTAAGTGTTTGAATCTCAAGCTTTCTTTGAATTTGAAATCATTGTAAGTGATTACTTTTATGCATTCAACAACAATCATTGTTTTTTCTCTTGAAAACAAGAGTGGCTGAACACCACAACTAGGGTTGTGGGAACCATGATGATAATCTAGTTACGAATTCGATGAACGAGTAAAGTGCAATTGTTATTTACAAAATGTGATTCATACCTTCATTATCTATTATTTATAATAAGTGCACACATTAGAACTTGCATGTATTTACCACTTGTTAGAGAGAAAAGTGGTAATTAGGAAAAAGTAGAATCCATCTATCTGTTTGGAGTGAAAAGTCGAGTTCGAGAGGAGATTTTTGACACCAAACATGTGAGGGCAAAAATAGATAACACTCTAAGACCGGGAAGAATAGAGTTAAAAGCTATATAATAAGACTGAGAAGTGTTAGATTCGTTTAGCAGGATTGTAACTTGCAACATTAACAATTAACCAATACTTGTTCACGAGTCAAAACTAAAAGTTAAGACATGGGGAACACAATCCTGATTTCATTCATCAATTATCACAATTTTGAAGTTAAAATCCTATTACTCGTGTTAATTTGAACATTACATTAAACATTAGTTACTTGAAAATCACAACTGAAACCCATCTTTACATTTCGCAATAATCTTCTATAGGAAATAATATAACAACTGAATAAAAGCATTAGTAAGTAAATTTTATGTGGGATCGATCTCAACTCACGTTGAGTTCTATTAATTGACATCGACCGTTTGCACGTCTTAATTGAAGTGTGAGTTTGGATGTATCAGAAAGCATCCAGGGACTAAAATACCTAGCATGAGTCATCCTCTTCTATCACTGATCAACTGGCTATCGTATCAAATTCTACAAAGTTTATAAAGAAGAGAATAGTAAAGCAAAGCATAGAATGTAATGTACTTAATACCCCAAAAGAGTAAGAAAAGGTGGTCTTTCATCCTTATTTATGCATTTATAAATTGATACATAATTTCACTTGAGCTATTGTTTTACCTATGGATACTTTATGTTTTACGTATTCAATACATTCTTTTGTACTAACGTCCCTAATGGGGAAGTTGTGTTCCATGCTGTAGGTACATGTACTCAAGATAATAGAATATGTCCAAGATAAGCACAAGATACTCAGCTGCCTTTGGTGAGCTCCATGTTGATTCGGAGCTCATCGAGTCTCTAACATATATTTGATATTTTATTACAATTAAGGGTATGATGGGGTCCTTTCTCGACCTTAATTAAATGTCTATCTTTTAGATGCTTTGTAGACTAATGTCAAAGTGAAGCGTGATTATGTCTTGTTTTCTAGTAAGTAAGGCCTCAATGACCAAGCAAGTATATATATTTTGGGCCTATCAATGTTGGTATTTTATTAGGGTATTTTTCTTATTCTTATCAAAGATTTATAACTTCATTGTTGAATGTATGATAAGCAAGAGTTATAAGGGATTCTCTCAGGCCTTTAGGGCATCGGGTGCCTGTCCGTCTCAAGGGGACTTGGTGCGTGACAAAAAAATTGTAAGCTAATTTATTTAAATAAATTTACTATTAAAAATATAAAACATAAAATGAAGAAAATAAATAAAATAATTACAAGGATTTGAGGGGTATATTTGTCTTTGCATATATAATCTTAAGTTATTGAATCCTATGTATCACTAATACCATCAAATATGAGGTATTAGTTAATACATCCTATAATACTATGTGGCGTGTATAACTAATCCATGGCTTAGTTATACATAGCCCCAAAATTCTTACAAAACATAGTACTAACTAATACCATACATAATACATGGACTATTTTTCCTAATACTAGCCCTTATAATACAATATAATACACACATAATACATTTTTAATATATTTTTTTCAGACGTCATTCCTATTTTAATAAAATCTTCAAAAATTCATATTTTCATATATTCGAACCTTCATATATTCAAATTTCGATATCTTCAAACTTTTATACATATTCAAATATTCAAATCTTCAAATACTCATCAAGTATGAATACGATTATTAATATAATCTTCACTAGAATGAGAGTCGTTGGTAACGCCAAAGTAACAAATAAGAAAGTAACCTACTTCTTCTACAAACTAAACAACTCTAGTTCTTCGGCCTATAAAAATAACCTTGTCTTTTATATGGATCTTTAGCCTTTGATAAAAGACAACTTTTTTCATAATATTGATAGATTGAGGAAGAGCATAGAGAGAGTGGAGAAAGAGTGCAGAAAGGGTGAAAGATCGAGAGAGAGTGCATAAAAGGAGAAAGAGCGCAAGAAGGAAAGAAAGACAAAGAGAGTGGAGGATAGATCTATATATTACTATAAATGATAATAATTAAAAAATATATTTAAAAGTAGTAATTGTTTATTTTTAAAAAAAAAAAATCATAACAAGTTACCGACTAAAATGGTGGAAAAGGAATAAAGTGACAATTAATGTCAATCAAACTCACAAAAACATAACAAAAAATGTACATTTTTGGGCAAAAATCTTAAGTATACAGCTTAAATATCTTAATTACTACTATATAAAATAGTTTTTTTTCCTATATAGCAATAGTTTTTTTTTTAAAACTAGGATTTAATAATTTTTTTAATAAAAAAGATAACGCAGAATAGTCAGCCACGATTTTCTCATATTCCCTAATTTTCTCCAATTCTTTTACCTTCCACGATTTACTCAAATTTTTTATATATTCTCTCCCATAAAAAAAAGGGTTTTTAAGAAAAATAAAACTCTCTTTCTACTCATTCTGATTGATTGTTCAAACATGGATTCCAATAATTTTTCAATTCTAATTCAACACAACGAACGATGGACGCATCAGGTATTTGTGATAAATCACGATTGAATTTGTATTTTTTACGTGATTATTTCAATCATTTTATTTAATATAACAAAGCCGCATATTTTTTTTTTGTATTTGTTCGTTGGTTTAATTTTGGGATTTTGTGGTTTAGTATAAAATTCATATTGCATGATTCTGTTTGGTATATAATTTAGTGAAAATGGTAGTATTTTTTAATTCGTGTATAAATTTTATTAATTTTTTGGTAGATGTAACACCCCGCTATTTGAAAGAGCTAGAATTAGAAAGAACCATTTTTGCTAATAATGAAAATCTGAAATTTGACAAGCTATGTTAAGTATTAGTTCTAGATCAACTTCAAATGACCATAACTCTCAGTACAGGATGAGTTAGGTGGGATATAAGATATCAAATGAAAGGTAATTGAATTATCTTTCCAACACCACCGAGTTTGCTAATTTTCGAGTTTGTATGCCCGTTTGAAGTCGGGTTGTCTAAATAAGGAAAGTCACTCGGATTTTAGAGGGGTATTTTGGTATTTTCATTACCCAATTAGCTTAATTCATTTTTAGTAATTAAATTAAGGTCTAAACTGATTTAATTTAGTTTACGCTTTACAAAATTACGCTAGGGCTTGGAGAGAAGAGAAAAGAGGAGAAAAAGCCAAAGTATGTCACGTTTTTGAGTTTCGCTTGCGGATTTCGCCAAGGGTTAATCCCTACGAGATATGTGAGATCACATAGTGTTGGGTTTGTTCACCCACGCGTCAATCATGATTTAATTCAGCGTATTTATGTTCTTGAAAGTAGAGTAATTGAGTTCTTGATGGATTTTGTTGAAGTTTCTTTTGGGATCTTGATTGTTGGGGTTTTAAGGAGTTCTTGAGTTAATTGCATAAGATTTGAGGTTGTTTTTGAGTAGCTTCTTGTACACTTTGGGTGGGTATTCGAATCTAAGTGTCTAGGGAAGGAACCAATCGAATCTAGACGAATTAGGGTTGAAAAATGAACAAGAAAATTCGTCAAATTTTTTGGGAAAAGGGGTGGGGCGCCACGCTACTCAGTGCGCCCCACATCAGTGTCTCAAGTTTGGGATCTGGGGTTCCGCACCACTCAGTGTACCCCAACCCAGGTTCTGTAGTTATGGGTTTGCCGCCCTGCGCCACTCAGTACACCAGGCTCGCTAGGTCCTCTACCATTTCCCACTTCTTTCCGTTTGAGTTTTCTCGAATCGTACATATATTTTCTAGTTGTTTTCTACACTCTAATGTATGTTTAAACATTAAGAGATCATCTATAACATGAGATCATAAACCTTGAATCCATAATTCAAATTCAAGTTAGAGCTAAGAATCAAGTCAAGAGAGTTCTTAGAGTCTTTTCAAAAGTCTTTTACAAATGCTTTAAACTTGTTTTAAGACTTAAGCTGTGAGTTGAGTAAGAGTAAAGAGTGCAGTTCATTTTCTTCAAAAGAGTATATGAGAACTAAGTATTCCCAAAGAGTAAATATTTTCACATTTAAGCAAGAGAGGAAACACCGATTTCCAAGAGAGCTTTTGAGTAATTATCTCAAACCACAGAAAAAGTTATGTTTTTAAACATATGAGCTAGTTCATTTTAGGAGAAGTATTGAGCACCGATTTGGGGATGAACTTGAGTTCAGATAATTCAAAGTCTCCATAAACCGTGTGGCCAGCATGGGTAGAAAAGGGTCATACTTTTTAGATGATTCCTTAGTGCTTTTTAGCATAAACTAGTGGATCCACTTAGTAGTTAGGTTCTATACCCCCCGGCAAGGTATAGGATGGCCCTAGCAGCGTGAGGCAAGACATTGTATCATCACATAGCTCATAGTGATGGTTGTCGGTTAGAGAAACTCCCACAGAGATATTTTGTATTTTTATATACATAGAGTTGTTTGTATTTTCTTATACAAATTGAGTTATTGTTGTGTTTTTCAATACACAGAGTTGTTATTCACGTGTTTTAAAAGCTTTTCGTTATATTACATTTATATTACTGTGTTTTATTGAAATGAGTTGAGTCGAGTTGAGTTGAGACCAGGTAAGTTCTTTCAGTTCCTTTTCAAGCTTATGTCTTGTTATAGAATTCCCCTTGCATGCTCGTACATTCAATGTACTGATTCCATTTCACCTGTATCATTTTATGATGTAGATACAGGTAACCAGGATCAGCATCCAGCGCTTCGTTGATCCAGTCGAGCACTCAGAGTCAGTTGGTGAGCCTCTTTGCTTTTCGGAGGACCCCTTTTTACATTGTTTTAGCATTTTCAGTTGTTAGGATGATCGGGGGTCTTGTCCCAACATCCCTCATAGTTTTTAGAGACTTCATAGACAGATAGCTATAGTTCTTTAGTCTTTACACTTTAGTTGTTTGCTATAAGACTTGGTTTGCCACTTTGGCTAGTTGAATGTTTACTTTTAAAGCATTCTAACTTATTTTGAGATAGTTGAGTAGAGTTGTATTTGATTTATTTTATTAATGCTTAAAGTCTTCCGCTGAGTAGTAATCCAGGCCAAGGGTTCGGTTGGGGCTAGCAATGGTCCTCGAGTGTCAGTCCCGCCTAAGGTGTAGGCTTGGGGTGTGACAGTAGATGTTTAGGTGTAATTGATAGTGTACTTGTATAAATGATTTGGTGTTAATTGTATTTTGTATTATGTTTTTTATAAACACCAGAACTCATAGTTTATTTTTGTTGTGGGTGTTAATTAGGTCATATATGAAAATAAACTTTGGTGATATTTTTTGTTGGAAAATGATTTGGTGAAAATGATGGTATATTTAAATTCCTTTATTAAACATCAGATTCAGGGTGAATATTTTATCGTATAACATTAGATATAGTTGATTAGTGCACTTAAGTATCGTTTAGGCCATATATAAATACCATAATTCGAGAATTTCTGTTGGTGTGTGATATGGTGTAATTGGTATCTTTTAGGCATTATATAAACACCAACTTTCAAGCTATTATTTGGGTACATCTAATGGTGTAGTTAATAGTTTGATTTTGGTTGTTTATAGATAACAATAACAAAATTGAAGAAATATTATTGGTTATAATTATTATTGATTGGTGATGATATGTTTGAATTCATGTATAAACAATAAATTTCATTAATTTTTTATGGTAGATTTCTAAGTGTAATTGATAGTGTACATGGTTGTAAATGATTTGGTATAATTAGTATTGTATATTATGTTTAAATACCACAAAATTGTTGTTATGTTTTTGGTAAATGATATGGAGAAAATGATGGTGTAGAAAACTAATTTAGGTCGTCAACAATTTTTTATACCAAAATAATTACCATTTTTTATATATATAAAGGCATTCTATGTACCAAATTGTGTAATTTAATTACAGGGGGAACACAATTCTATTTATTTTGAAAATTGATTAATAAGTTGTAATCTAACATAGGTAATTACGTGGATTATAATATTAAAGGAGTGATGTAGGATGCAAACACCAAATACGAAGGCTTAATTACTATTATATCTTTCCAATTGGGTGTGGACACAACCATTTTTCATTTAAAACTCAAATATGTCGTGAGTGGTCCATCTCCACCAATGAAGATTCATAACGATAGAGGTGTTCAAGTTTATTTAGAAAAAAAAATGCAATTATGATTTCTTATCAAAGTATCCCTTATGTGTAACATGTGTGGATAGAGCTATGGAAGTCATTGAGTACCAAAATGGTGTCCTATCTACAAGGCAAGAAAATTTGAGATCCAACACACTATGTTTGACTGGTATAGATTCTATTTTGGATGTTTAATTGAAGAATATGAAAAAACTGAAATAATCTCAAATCCTCAAACACAATTTGGTGACCAAAGATCAAGTTTATAAAAACAAGCAGACTATATCAGAAGTTACTAAAATTGTTGAAAGGCTATTACGAAGATTCTACTAATTAGTTACCAAATCAAAAGATAACATTTTACCATAAAAAATATGAAAGGCAACTCCCCAAGATTCTATTAATAAACAAAGCTTTTGTAATAGAAACTAATTGCTACAAACCAAGATTTTTACTAACTTCCATTAAAAAAATCACTACATATACCAACGTGATCACATTCCATCTATACTAAAATAAAGATTTAATACTAATTTAGAACACAAATCAAAATGAGTACTTCCACTTTAAACGCCATATATAAATGAATCCTACTAAAAAGAAGGTCTTCAACAAACAATAGGCGGACTATCAACAACTAAGATTGGTTTATGAAGTCTAGGGCTTTTCCTGGCATCCTATCCATAGTGTATTGACGGAAGAACTAAAGGTAAACGATAACAAACCTATTGAAAAGTAATGCACTTATGAGATAAAACAATGGTGAAATTGTAGTTGAATAGAATTCGGAGAGAGAAGAAGAACAAAGAAGAATGAAGAAGAACACATATTAGAGAAATTTTTAATTTTTCAAGAAAATAAAAGTGCATAAAAAATAACAATTGCTTAGAAAATTGAAGAGTGGAAAGATAAAAATCTTTTACAGATCTTTTACTTTTATATCGATTGAATCAAAAAGGAAGAAAAAGTAAAAAAAAATATTTGAAAAGCTCAGTAATAACCATTAATTGGTGAGATAAAAATATTAAATTTAATACTCCCTCCGTCTCATTTTATATGTCATTCTTTTTTATAAATAGCTGGACCACAATACTTGTCATTTTATAAAATTTATGCATAAATTATCATATTTTTCCTATTATATCCTTGATAGAGTAGTTAATTAATCTTGAAAATATATTCACCATTTATTATAAAGTTGACTTAAGAAAACATTAAATAATGGTAGAAGGGTAAAGTTACATCATTTCTTAATGCAAGTGCAAAGTAAAAATGTGACATATAAAATGGGACGGAGGGAGTACATGATTATCATCCCAAAAAATAGGCACAAAATCCCAAAAAATTAATATAGTAAAATCAAAAATAAATAAATAATTAAAATCGAAAATTAATTTAATATGCTATGCTTGTAACTTATAAACTTCGTTTGTAATTTAAATATAAATAGGTGTATATATTCTTAATTAAAGTCTTAAATATTATACTTTTGTAATTTTCACTAATAAATATACTTTCATCTAATATGATTATTTATGATTTAAGATTTAATAGGCTATTTAAAAATAGTAGTATTAATTAAAGAGAGATATTTTATATTTTTATATTTTTAAAATAAGTTGAAATTAGATTAATGTGATTAAGAGTCTGTTTGACATTGGTGTTGGGAGGCCAAAAACATTTATTTTGAATTTTAAAAAAAAATTTAAACGTTTGACAAATTAGTAAAACTGAATTTAAATAGAAGTAGAGACAATTTTCTGTTGTTAGAAAGACGCTACAAATTTCTACTTGTTAAAAAAAGTAGAAGAAGAAACAAGAAATATTTAAACTATTTCTTCCATATATACATATATATCAATATATTCCTTATTAATTAATTAAGTATATATATCAATATATTCCTTATTACTTAATTGACATATCTTATAAGTTTGTTACGTTTCATTTAAAAAAAATTATTTTATTATTTTTCTATAATATTTAAAAAAAATTAATTTACGTTTATAAATTATTATTTTATATTTTATATTTTATATATTATATATTATTTTGGAGAATTAGAAAAAAAGCAACAATAATATTTTTTGCAAGATTAGAAAAAAACATGTCCTTCGTTCAATAATAGTTGTCCATGCACTATACTATTTTTGAAGGAAAGATTACTTGGATGGTGCCTTTTAAAAAATAATTACGAATTTTAGCAATACTTTTTATTTATTACCATTTTTAGCAATATGTATTAAAAGTGAATTATGTATGCAATATATATGTATTATAACTGTTTTTTTAAAATATATTATGCTTTTCTTTGTAAGAAGTTGACAGATTGTATTATAAGTGTATTAAAATGCGTAATAAATGGATTATCCATCTACAAAACTTGTATTATATGTGAATAATAAATTACTATTTGTAATATATATTAAAACTGTATTATAAATGTATTAAAAGTGATCAAGTGAAAAAAGATGTTCTTGCTATAAATGTTAAATATTTTTTTATTATAATACATTTATGTAAGTTACTCTTGAATATCCAACAATACTTGTTTACTTTATAATTTCAATATATAATTTTATACTTAATTCCTAATTACTTTTATCATTAATTATGATCATTTTCCATTATATATTTTCAGGATATTATACTTATTATATTGAAAAGTGGGAGTAGAATGAAAAAGAGAGAATTATGTGATGGGTGGATGGACAAGTTAGGATAAAGGTGTGGAGAAGAATGTGTACACATGAGAAGCAAGCGTGGCAAGTTTTGGCATGTCGAAATGACACTTTGCTTCTTTTGGCATGCATATCTGCCACGTCAAACTTATTAGTTCTATATCAAATTCTCATCCCAAAACACAACAAAATTTGATTAGATTAGATTAGAAGGAGTGATAAGCTTGAAAATAGTGAACAAAGGAAAAAGCAGGAAATATATATAAAAAATAAAGAGCAAAGGAATACTGATCGAACGAGAGAATATATGGAGGCAGAGACCAGTGCAGCTAATGCTCCAGCAAGTGCAGCTAGTGATACTCCGGTTACTATGAAAAAGATGATAATGGTGGCTATCGACGAGAGCGAGGAGAGTTTCTATGCTCTCAAATGGGCATTAGATAATTTGATCAACGATCCTTCTATTATCATCACTTTGATCAATGTCCAACTTCCTTTTAGCCCCATGGTTTATCCAGCTGGACCTGGTATGTATATACTCTCATCTCTATTTATTAAAAAAAAACATGATTCAGAAGTTTTTTTTTATAAAAAAGGAAAAATTGTATGCAATCAAACTAAAATAATTAATTTGCGACGGAAGGTGTAGTAAGGTGAATTAATTGGTTTATATTTATAGCTGTGTTTGCGGCGCCTACTGTTGTTGAAGCTGTGAAAAAAGGACAACACGAGAATGCAACTAGAATACTCTCTCAGGCACTCCATCTGTGCAAACAAAAGATGGTACCTACAATTGACAATTTCTGGTTGCTTATATATTCACATTGTGTGGTCTTATTATTAATTAATTTATAAGATTGTTTTAGGTGAAGGCGGAGAGTTTGATCCTAGAAGGGGACCCAAAAGATAAGATATGTCAAACTGCACATGAATTGCACGCTGACCTTCTAGTAGTCGGTAGCCGAAGGCTCGGCAAGATTAAAAGGTAAATTTTCTTTTCAATAATTTTGACCCAACACAGTGAAATTATTATCTGAGTCTCCTATGTGAATATTGAGTAACTAAAAGTATTTAACTTGTATGTCATTAGTGATATGTTTTGTGGAATCAAAGTATTTTTGCAATTGGAGCAGCAAGTTGAGGTTAATCGGCATAATTAAAGTGATAATAGCAATTTCAGGTGGAGTTTCCTGTGACACTGTGGACACATTCGAAGAGGCGCATGCATGAATGTTGTTGCATACACTATTGTTCTGACCACCGTAAAATTGGAATTAGAGTTTTAAGGTTTTCACTCCATATGTCCAAGCCTGTAATTGATCCTTACACCTCTTAAGTTAATAACTCACTATCCAATCCATTACACATTAATCTTCTACTGGGGAAGTTCCCGCTGTAAAGCTTATGATCGACAATCATTTGGACTTCACTGAATTTGCAACTAGTCCAATCTCTGAAATATGTTTTAAAGCTTCCACAATTCTCTGCATAGAACCTATACATTACCTTTGCAGAATATCATAAGATCATCTACAAAGATAAGGTGTGTAAATTGTAATCTTCACCTCTCTACATATAATATATCAAAACATTTTGGACCAGAGACCTCTCTTTCACAAAAGCAGTTTGTGTGTCACTTACTAGAAACGGGTAGCATATCATATATAGAGTATTGCAAAGGAATTTAGAGATGCACTTACATATAACATTTTACAATATACACCAAGTATGAATTGACTAGGTATAACACAGGTAGCATTCAGTCGCTTCCATTATTTTTCCAATTCTGAGAAATTCCAACACCGCACCACATACATCCATGTCCAAATAATGACCTCCCAAGCAGTCTTACAAGACTCACTGGCCTGGCCTTTTATTTTACATTGATACTGAAAATGACCTCCTTAACTTCCTTCTCATTAAAATGCCTTAAAGAAATTAAAGAGCGGCATATGCGTTGCTCCTTCGACCCCCAGACGTAGTTGCTGGTAATATCTAGCAAACACCCCTGATCCTCGATCGACTACCGTTGCTTGATCTCTATATTCTTTTACACAAGAAGCTTTGTGAAATTTCTAAAATGCGAATGTTAAAAAGTTCACAGTAAAAATCTGTGGAAACATATATGCATATACATATATGTATAAATTACGCGCACGGGCACGCTAGAGAGAAGACAAAACGAGCAGGAAAGTTTTAGTAGTTTTAATTGCTCTTGTTGGAATGTTTATGATAATTCACAGTGATTAAGCTTATTTTGCAGGGCTTTCTTGGGTAGTGTGAGCGACTATTGTGCTCATCATGTGCAATGCCCTATTCTCATTGTGAAGCCATCCAAGGATATCCCCAAAAGCAGCTAAGTAGGATATATGATGCGCTGCATGAAGTCCTTTAGTTGATGATGAATAAACACAAGTTCATTAAGGATTATATAGTAACTTTTATATGTAAATATGAAGGAGCTTTATTAACTATCAATAAATTGAGGTTATATGTGTTTTCTTAACCACCGACGATAGAAAGCTATTTATAATAGTCGTCAAACTGGGGAACTAGTGCCATCTGAATATTTGATCGTCTGGTAAGTTGCTGCAGCCCATGTGGCTCGTTATTTGGTTTGATAAATTTAACAATTATATTGAATTCTAATTAGAGATGAGATATCTCGCCTTTCACCTTCGATAGAACAAAGGAAACTCTTTCATACAAGGGTCCTCCTCCTTTAAGTACAAGTTAAACTTTTTTTTGTTAATATGAATCGACTTGCAAAGAAATTAGATTTCTCGTATCTAATAATACTGTTGGAAGGCTCTTTTGAAAAAATCAGGTGGATGTGTGTAGAAAATCAAGGTAGACCTTTGTACCTTCATTGCATGTATGTTTCGAGCTTGCGATAGTCTCACATATATGGTGGGTGGGCTGGTTTGGGTTTTTCAAAATATCAAATCATTTGTGTCGAATTTTTAAATTTTTAAATCAAATTAAATTAATAAAATTTGGGTTTTTCAGCCTCGGGTTTTTTTGGTAAAGTATTCATACAAACATATAATTTACTTGTACTTTAAATATTTCTTTAATCCTGCAGAAATACAATTATCTAAGGTGTTTTTTAAGAAAATAACACAATGATATGATTAATGACATTAAAATATCCAACAAAAAAATAATGAAATTGTGTAAAATAAATATTGTAAATTATCAAGTCATAATGAAAATGATTATAATTTAAAGTACTAAATTATGATAAAATAAGTTTAATAAGTATTAATTACATGACTATATATTAAAGGAAATTAAAATTAGATTATGTATTTTAATTGTCTAAACCAGTGTGAAACTAAAAAATAAATATTTAATATTATTGTCATTCTTAGTGTTGAATTAATTTTTTTTTTGCATTAGTATTAACTAGTATACGTGTTCACGCGTTGCGCAGAAATTATTAGAAGATATTTAATTATTTGAATGCATTACACCGTTTTGATTTTATAAAAACATAATTATCCTCTTATTTTCAATGAAATGTACTTAATAACATACATTTTATATAAGCAAAGGAACAAATCATATAAACGCATACGCACGATCATCAAATAACATTTTTGATAAAAATAAATACTATGAATATATATTTCCTATACAAACATTTCAAAAATATACCATGGTTAAAAATAAATAATAAGAATGTATTAATTAAGAGAATGTGTGTAACACTCTCTCAAATTAAAATATGAATTCTTTTATTTATTTATTTCAATGGAGAGATTTCAAGTAAACTAAATAATTTTTCATTTTTTAATTTTTCTCATAATAATTTTAAAATACTTATCTTAATAATAAATTCCTTATTCAAATGGTTAATTAAAAAGTTGAGTACAACAATATATCACAAACTCTTTGTTCATTTCAAATTGATCAAGTTTCTAAAACTCTTCTATAGTTATACCTGTCAAATTGTTATATAAGTAAAGCGAAACAAAAAATATAGTTTGTTTTATATTTTTATTATAGGGTCTTCTTTAATTTTGTTTTATTTGTGGGATTTATATTTTTTACAACATAAAAAATTACTTTATTTATCACATTAGATATTTATTATATAAATTTGATGACTGATTTTATAAGAAAAATGTACTAAATTGAGTGACTTTATTGTAACATAATTTCTCATAATTGAATGACATTTTGAGTTAATTACTCTTATTTGAGATCTAGAAGAAGGAAACAACTCAATTTCACATCAAAAACACAAAACACTCAACCAAAAGAGATCTTGATTGTCCATAATATGCTGGTATTCAAATTTAAATTTCTCCATGACGTCATGAAATCCTTCTAAATTAAATTTGAGTGTCCTATATTTAACAAAATAGTTTTAAATTCTAAAGAGTGAAAGAAAATTCAATGTGAAAAATATAAATTATCTATATTTTTTAAAACAAAACATACATAAAGGTGAAACAACTTTTCATGTATACACGGATATAGGCCTAAAAATGTGCATTTTTATTTTATTTTTTTGGAAGCCATGTGGCATTTTTTTAAAAAAAAAAAAACTAATCATTTTTTGATAATTTTTAAGTTTGTACTATTTCATATAAGGAAAATTTGATTGATAAGAAAAAAAATACTAAATTGAGTGAATTTATTGTTACATAAATTTTCATAATTGCATTACCATTTGAGTTAATTACTCTTATTTGAGATTTAGAAGAAGGAAACAACTCAATTTCACATCAAAAACACAAAACATTCAACCAAAAGAGGTCCTAATTAACTGGTACTAATTATAATAACAAAAAGTATGTTTATCTATTAACCTTACATGGGGTTCTTAATTATATAATTTTGAAGAATCAATTTGAAAAAGAAGTAATTTTTAAGCCCATACATACTCAAAATCAAACTGAAATAAAATGTACTATACCTTGAACACCAATTCAGATCGACAAAACTTCTCATAATTGAATAACCTTTTGAATTAATTACTCTTGAGATATAGAAGAAGAAAACAACTAAATTTCACATCAAAAACACAAAACGTTCAACTAATTGTGGTCCTAATTAATTGGTACTAATTAAAACAACAAAAAGTAACTTTATCTATTAACCTTACACGGTGTTCATAATGATATCATTTTCAAAATTCAATTCGGAAAAGAAGTAATTTTAAAGACCATACACACGCAAAATCAAACTGAAGTACAATGAACTATACCTTGGATATTAATTGAGATCGTCACAATTTCTCTTATTGTCTTCTGCTGTGAAATTTTAGAATGAAAATAGATAGTGATAATAGAAAACAAACATGAGAGGACGTTTAAATTATTTTGAAAGAGCAGTTTTATTGTCTAATATGAGGTTTCAGTTTTTTTTTAAAATGTATTTAAAAAATAAATTTTAAAATTAAAAAAAATAGTAAGGAAGTTACAACTCTTTTGAGTTGGCAGTTTTTTTTTTTTTAAAAAAAATGTACTAAAACGTTTCCTACTCACATACACACAAATGATCAATATATTTTAAAATTTGTATTCAAATTTACAATTCTTTTGAGTTGACAGTTTTTTTTTAAAAAAAATGTATTAAAACGTAATTCCCACCACATACAAACACACGATTAATATATTTTAAAATTTGAAGTAGTTAGATTAGAAAATAAATTATTTGAAATATAATTATTTTTAATATTTTAAAGTCAAATATTAAAAAAATCTAAAGATATGTATTTCTTAATTGCTGACATGTGTTTTTTTTTTTTTAAAAAAACTCATATTTCTTTTAAATTTGTTTTTTTAAATAATAAAATTTCAAGATTAATTGTGGCGCTGACACGTATGCTATTTTTCTTCTCTTATTATATATATATTGATAGATTTGATTTTGATTTTGATTTAAGCTTTATTCTAATTACCAACATCTGTGGACTATAATCTTTATTGAACCATTTAGAGTTCTAAGTTTCAAATTTGAAATAATATATTAAAAGATAAAAACTATGAAAAAATATAAGAGATTATATCAAAATAAATATTTTTATGTATAAAATAAAATTTTAAAATTATATATATATAATGTCGGGTTGGTTTAGTCTCGGGTTACTTTCTTAGTTAAAACCAAACCAACCCAAATATAGTCAGTTTTTTTTTTTTCAATACCAAATCAAGTCAAACCAAACCACAAATCAATTTTTTTTTTTTTCGATTTGACTCAATTTGCGGTTTGATTCGATTTTGTACCCCTAGTTATGTCATTGACTGTTCGCTGCCAAGAATACTCTTCAAAGCCTAAGTAGCCTGATATATCATTCCTTTGTAATAAAGTGTCTTGTATCTCCATATCTACAAGCAGTGTATCCCTTCCAAATTTTCCTGCAAACAACCATAGGGGTGAAGTGAACGAAGTAGCAACTCGGCAGCCATGTTCAAAGGTTTCTTTTGCCACCAAAGGTCTAGATTAATTTTTATCATATTATCATTGTTGTATGGCTAGTGGATTTAATCCATAAGACCTATAATGCATTCGAGTATGAAATGTATTATATTGTTGTTAGGAGGTAAAATATGTATAGTAATATAATAAGTCAAGTTGTATTATTATCAAATTTCTTCCAAATATAAGGAGTTGCATTTCCTCTATTGTATACATGTTTAAGGAGAATTTTAGTAACTCAATTGGTTGGTTATTTGAACTTCCACCTTATTGGTGGGGGTTTGATTCTTCCACTGTAACACCTCAAAAGTGCCTAACTCAAATAAAGTTGAAAAAATGCTGAAGTTTGCAACATCTTTGCTTCGACGAGGGCATTCACGAACCGTATAAGGTTCCACGGTCCGTGGAGCCATCTCATGTAGAAGAAGCCTCGACGAGGGTATTCACAAACCGTATAAGGTTCCACGGTCCGTGGAGCCACCTCATGTAGAAGATGCCTCAGGAAAGAATTTCCGTAAGTCAGGAACGGTCTGTAAATGGATTCAAAGACCACAAATCTAATTGTAGTTCCACTTTAGAAAGTTAAGAAATGAGGGATAGCAGGACGGATGGGTTACACAAGTCGTGGAGGATCCTGCAGACCGTGGATAGGTCTGTAGACCACACCACTAAACTTCAAGAATTTTTGGCTAAGGATGGTTGTATGGGAGATTTTTACGGTCATTGTAGGCCTTATCATGGAACGAAAGGTCAGAGACTTGACAATTTTGCTTCGACAGGACTGGAGGACTTCACGGTCTATGTAAGGGTTAACGTTCCGTGGATTGCTATTCGACAGTTTCTTCTCAAGGAATTGAGTCATTTTCTACTCTTTTAATTTTTATAGACATCGTTTTAGACCTATTTTGAAGACTGTAATTGGTTCGTAAGACCCCTAACCTTTCCCATTAGCTCTAATGCTCTCAAACTCCAAATTCTCTCTCAAGTTTTCTTCCCCAAGAAAGCTAGGGTTCAAGAATTTCAAGCCTCCATTGGTGAATTCATTGAGGGTTTTCATCAAGGTATGTGAGAAATTCATCAATGAGTTCCTCTTCACCCATTGAGTTCCATAGAAATCTCATATTCTCAATTAGGATTCTTACCCAATTCTAGGGTTTTATGATTTTCTTATGGGTTCTATTGAATTTAAATTTATTCTTCATGATTTATTATTATGCATGATTTGATAAAAAAATCAATGTTTTCAAAAATATTTTTCATGAACTCATGCTATGCAAGTATTTTGTGATCATGAGTCAAGTTATGTTGATATGCATGCATTAGGTTATGAAGATTTTCATGAATCAATTGTGCTTTTAAATAAAGTATCAACAATTCTATATGAAAATATGATGCTTCTGATTAAAACACCTTTCATTATGAATGTCTATCATGATTTAGATGGTTTTAATATGGTGTCTCTTAAGACTATGTTATGCATCATGATTTTTAAGGAGATATTCTTATGATGGTTATCAAACTTTTATGAATGATTCAGTATTACTAGATTCTTACTGTTTCAAATAATACAATGTTTTCCATAGGGAGATAACTTAGCACCGAGTTGGACTTGTGGTGAATATTCAGGTCTCAGAACTACATGCCCTCGTAGGGCTTAGTGTTAATTGACTCTAGATAGTGGATCTACCTAAGTCATGATTATGATATTTACCTTGGCAAGTAGGACACTCAATTTTCGATGTGAGAGCAGTACATTGAACTCCTTGTTAAAGCTCACATGGTTTACTTCAATTAATGGTATCTCCAACATATATTATGATTATTATTTAAAGAGGAATGCATGACCTCATACTATGCTTACAAAATCACATTTTTAGTTTATTGTTATGTTTATTTTGTCATTGCGTTATCATAATTTTTAGACTCATCATGGTATTATGTCATGTCATGCATCTTCCCCATATTTCGTAATTTCGAGTACTAATTTCATACATTTTTGTGCCTATATTATCTTATAATATAGGTGTTAGCACATCCTATCAGGCTCGCAGTTAGTACTGGATTCCATTAACCTACACAACTTTTTGTGAGTCCTCATGGTTTGGAGACATGCCACTTTTGTTTTTCTTATGATCATTCCTTCAACATATGAATATTCTCTTTTATTTAGTGAATATAGTTGAAGACTTATAATATTTTCTGTCTCAACTCTCTTTTTCACTACTACATACTATTATATTTTTTTACACTTGACATATTTCATCTCCTACCCAACACAAAGGAAGAAGCATCATTATTTATAGGTGAAGAAGTCTTCCATGTAATCAATGGGTAGAATGAGGAATAGTAATGTGGGTGTCTGATGAGTCCACGATTTAGACTCATTTAGGACTTTATTTAGATAGATTTAGTGTCATCAAATGCTTATTTCGTGCCAATAACTATGTAAAATCCTTGATTTCCAGGTATTTGGATTGAGGAACAAAGCATGGACACTAATTGGCAAAAAGGAACAAGGCAGCTGAAAGAACAAAGACAAGAAGGCATGTTGATCGCCTAATCCATTGGACGATTCGCCGAATGGCAAATATCTCGCCTAAAGTTCCAGTGTGCCAAGCGCTGAAGGATAAAATCAAGTCGACGATAGAAAGAAGTAGTCGACGTGTCGCTGAGTGGTTTCGCGATGTAGTGTTGGATCGCCCAAAGTTACAGAACTTGAGGATGCTCAAGGCCAAAGCAAAAAGGCGATGGAACTGACCAAAGGGCGGATCGCCAAGTTGATCGGCGATCCTGACTTACTGCGCCAAATGGTCCTTCGCAGCATATTTTTGGCGACTATAAATACATTTTAAATCATTATGTTTAATATCTTTTGTCAATCAAATTTTATTCTGAACATTCATTAAAGTAATTTCTGAGTTTTAAGACTAAGTTTTCCTTAGCTTTGAAGAATTAAAGTTTTTCATTTTTGAGAAATTGGAAGTGGGTCTTTGAGATTCTTCAATTTGAACCTTGTAAAGACGAAATTAATCTTACCCAGTTGATGGAAACACAATTTGGTAACGATTTCTATCTTTTTATATGATGTCTAGCTAAAGCCCTTATTCTTAGGGTGTGATTATGTGATTATGGGCTTATTTAGCCTATGAGAATTGCTAATTGATAGTTTAAATGTTGTTTAGAAGTGATTTCAATCAGTAATTGTGGTTAAATTTAAAGGGTTGTAGTTGTAAATGCAATTCTAGCTTCGTGTTTTTGGCTTGCTCGAGAGAGAGGTTTTAAAACCAAGATTACTGAATTGATGGTCGTGGGTATTGGGTTGTCATGGGTTCAGCTCGAAAGAGTGAATCCTAAATCCTTTTCTACACATTCAGCTCGAGAGAGTGAATGGACTAAAGCGTAGGTTGTTCTTATTTGCTTGCTTGTTGGTGTTCGAGAGAAACCAACTTGATTCGGGGTAAATTGTTCGAGAGAAAGTTTATCCCCACTAAAGTCTAGCTTATTCACTAATTTACAGATATTTACTATTAGTTGCAATTACCCATTTATCTATATTAGCCTATAATCGAATCACATCCTAGGAACTCGTCTCAATATTTGTTACTTTGTGTTATTTGCTGTTGTTGTAGCTGATAGTTAAAACCAAACCCCATGTTATTTGACATTCGTGTCACCCCTTAATTTGAATTATGTTTTTCTTTGATAATGTCTATTCCTATGATTGACTTGAACATATTCATACTTTACTCTTGAATCTTAAACACAAACCACTCCCTGTGGGATTCGACCCCTACTCATTTAGTTGGGTTATTATACTGACTAGTGATCGTTGATACTTTGAATTGGATGAAGTGTCCTGATATGTGAAATGAAAATGGCGCCGCTGTCGGGGAGTGGTGTTGGTTAAGATTCTTTAGTTAAGTTGAATTTTATTCTTGTTAGTCATAGTTGAATCTACTTACTTTCAGTTTTGGTTTTCGTGTTGCTTGTTGAGCAGAGAAATTGAACATATCTGGTAGCAACAATGACCAAATGGATGACCCTCCCTTGAGATTGATGAGTCTTAGGGATGACATCCTAACCTTCAAGCAATTGGAGGGTGAGACCATTTATGAGTTGTGGCAAAGATTTAAGCACTTCTTGCAGCAGTGCCCAACTCATGGAATTCCAGAAAAGATGCTTATGGAATGCTTCTATAGGGGTCTTGGCCCAAAAAATAGAGGAGTGGCTGACCAAATTTCTCTGGGTGGTCTCATAAGACTACCCTATGCAATAGTAGCCCAACTCCTTGATCACATGACTGAGACCAACCAAGAAATAGAGAAAGACCACTATTTGACCACACTATTAACTCAGCTAGATGATTTGGCCAAAAAGATATTAGAGTTTGAAGTCCAGTGCAAAAGGAAAGATAGATACATACCCCCTCATGAAAGGAGAAAGCCTAAGGACAATGAGGATAGACGTGTCGAGGAAACACTTTCAATCATTCTCCAAAAGGTCAATGAGCATGATAGAGTGCTGGAAAAGATAAGGGAGAATGTCGAAATGCTAAATCAGATGACTGCCTCTCACTCCATATCTATCTAGCTAATTAAGACCCTCATGGGTCATGTATTGCCTCATCTCCACCCGAGACAACAAAAGGGGTTGCCTTGTGACACTGAGGCAAACCCAAGGAATGAAACCTAAGTGGGGACTTGCGTCATGCCACGACGTTAACTAAGGCGCTTCTAGGAAGGTAACCCAAGTGCTTATCTCTTTATTTTTGTCTTAGAAATAATCGTGTGTTGATGTTGCACGTTGAAGTGTAGAATGTGTTCGAAAAGAGCAGATTGCCGAGCAAAAGTCTAGTCGACGACTCACCAAAGAGGTCGGCGAGCTCGACTTGGACCGCCATTGGACTCGAGACATTTTTAAATTGGAGTCTGTAAAACTCGGCGAGCCTAGGAGCTGATTGGCGAATCGCCGATCAGGTCAGCGCTCACGACTTAATCCGTCGTTTGGACCCCCCCTCCCCATTAACTAGAGGTCCTGTAAAACTTAGCGGGGTAAGTGCCCACTCAGCGTGTCATCAAGTGGGTCGGCGAACAAAACTTATGTCGCCGAATGGGTGAGAACTGGATAGTTTTTAAAGGCCAAATGTTTAAACTTTCCAACTCCTTCACTTTCCCTCACTTTTGAACTTCCCAAACTCACACCTGCAATATATTTTCCATATTTTTTGCATTTTTATCTCGTATTAGTCATCAAGTTTGTGTTCGGAGTTGGATTCTTTGTCGCCTAGCTCTTCAACTTCTTTAATCGGCATCTAAGGTTGGTTTTCCAAACCCCGCTTTCAGTTTTAGCGATTTTTACTCTCATGCAATGATTTTATATTAGTGAAGTGTGCTGGGCCTCTCTAATCATAATTGTATATGTGTGTGCTTGTTTTAATTCGAACATCTTGCCTATAATGCCTAAATCATTGTTTTCCTAAATATTTCATGCTTAAAAATGATTAAAATTATGGGGTTGTGCTAGCATGTTGTTGGCTCTAGTCAGGTGAAGTCTAAGTAACCCACATTTATGCCAAATGATGTAATTTGACCAATGATGGAGCTATTGACGTCATTTCTAAGGGAAAAAGTTGTCAAATGGCCAATTTGGCCAAACCGGGAGAAGTCTGAGTATCCCGAGGCCATGGGTGTAATGGGTCTTAGTATAATTGAAAAAGTGCATGTTTTGATTTTGTTTTTGGGGGATGCGGGGTTGAATTTGGAAGTCGGGGTTGAAAGTAGGCACGTTGGGTCGTTTGGCGAGCTGGGTTGAGCTCGGCGATTCGCCGAAGTTCCCTTGATCGCCTTTAATTTCATGCTCAATCTTGATTTGGGTTCTATAAGTTTTGGCGAGAAGCCTAAGTTTGCCAAGTGCACTCGGCAACTCGCCGAAGGTCTTCCTTGATCGCCCTTTCTGCGCCCCTAACCCCTAAAAATGCACTGTAACTTTCGACGGGCTAGTACTTGCTTGCCGAATGCTGTCGACGATTTGCCGAAAGGGCCTTCCCATCACCGACATGCCGACTTTTTTGGGAACTTTTGAGCCAATCATTTATATGAGCCCGATCTGGCTCGCCAAAGAGATTCGGCGAGTCTGTCTGCAACTTTTTTTCTGCAAATTTTGCTTGAATTATTTCTCACTTTCTATGATGTTTTTGCAGATACGGGCAGGACTAACATCGACATCCCACCCCGTAAAAGAGAACGGGGTATAGCTCTGAATGAAGGAGGATCAAACCCCCCCCTAAGACGGGAAGAGCAGAGCCTCCAAAGGGAGGTAAGGGCAAAGGCAAGAAGGGCCTACTAAGGCTCCGGAGCACAACTCCGATAGTGAGGGCTCCCAAGCCGTATTCTCTAAGCCAGATGATGACTAACCACTTTAGTTCCGGCGGGTTGAGATTCGTCCTAGGTCTCGCACTGACTCCTTAGAGCTCCAGCAGCCACCCCAGCAGCAGCCACAGTGCCAACTCTGGCACCTTCTGTAGCTGAAGTTCCACCAGTTGTCCCTCCTCCCAGGTTACTTAACAGACTAAAAGTTGATGGGTTGCAGACTATTCTCGAGGAGAAGTTGTTATCTATAGAGGGCCTTGAGGGCAGTTACTTCGGGGTGAGGGACACCCTTCATTTCCACCAGTTTGAGCAGTTCACAGGCCCCGAGGCCCCTACATTCCTACATGGGTTCGGAAGTTCTATAAAACATATGGAGAGCTGGTGCCAAAGGGGAAGAAAAAGGCCAACACATTCAGACCGATTAAGTTGGTCATGGTCCGAGAAAAGGAAGTTGGATGTAGT
The DNA here is from genome assembly GCA_035578085.1 of Solanum pinnatisectum. Lineage (NCBI taxonomy): Eukaryota > Viridiplantae > Streptophyta > Magnoliopsida > Solanales > Solanaceae > Solanum > Solanum pinnatisectum. Next base: position 23,605,118 of record CM069076.1, read on the forward strand.
AGCGAGTACATTAATATTGTAATTAACAAGGGTCTAGGAGCTACAATGGCATATGAGGGCCTGCCTACTACTCGGTCCTTACATGACTTGAAGGGCTAGCTTGCTCCGTTGATTTTTTATACCACCCCGAGGTGGATCGAAGCAGGGGTCCCCATCGAGAAGAGGGATATGAGTGTTACTGCTCGATTTTGGTTTAGCTTTATTAGCAGCACCATCATGCCATCCCAGAATGAGTCCATCCTATGCCACCTTAAGGCGGCTTGCCTTGGGTCGATCATATCCAGAGGAGTATCAACCTGGGACTCCTCATAGAGCAAGAGATGGTCATGAGGGCCAAGCAGAGTCAAACCTCCTTTCCATTCCCGATTCTGATTACAGAGATATGTAGGCATGTTGGAGTACCTCGTGATGAGATGAGGGATATTGAGGTCACTCCTTCATCTTCTATAGACATTCGGCGTATAGAGGCCGAGTATACATGAGATGAGGCTGACAGGAGAAGAGGAGCCCCAGTAGATACATCTCCGGAGGTGGACATTGACACTATACCTACAGAGGCATCTTTACCTACTCCAGCCTCCGGGCCTTAAGGTACATCTGCTCCTACTTCTTCTTCACAGGCTCCGGGTGCTTCTACCTCTTCCCAGTCCGTCAAGATTACTCAATCTATGATCCTGAAGATAGGGCACCTGGCCCATTTGGCTGACGTGAGGGCTACCCGTCTAGAGGCTGCAGTCCCGTGGATGATCGAGAGCGCCCTTCTTGCTGCACTGACCCCCCTTTGGACTTCCATTGATACTCCCACTGCGAGAGTTGAGGCTTGTGAGAGCAGACAGGGATATACTTCTGAGGTTACGACTTTAAAAGCTGAGGTTGCGGATCTAAAAAAGGACGTAGATTACTTGAAGTCCACTGACTTCACTTCCCTACTTGAGGTAGGTGATGATGTGGATGCCCCAAAGACTTCTGAGATTCCTCTAGCCAACACTGGAGATGTACATCGAGATGATATGGCAGTTGATGAGTCATAGGCGGAGACCGATGAGGAGCAGATAGATATGCGTGATGCTGAGGTTTATGATGATCTGGCTGACTTGGAGGATATCATGTTCGAGACTGCGTGCCAGACCTCTTTGAGAGACACCACCATAAGTGGGTCCACTGAAGCTGGTATTTCTAGGGTGACTCCGGGTACTGATGCCTAGGTTCAGAGTATTACACCGGGCACTGATGCCCCGACATATGGAGCGACTGCTTAGATAGGATCCCTTTTTACCTCCCTTTCTGTCTTATCTTTATTGACTTTTGTATATTTTTCTTGCATTTCAGGACAAATAGCTTTTGTTTTGTGGTGGGGTGAGGCCCACCTTTTGTGATGATTGTTCTATTTATATATTTGGGTTTTGTACTATTAATTATGTTTTGGAACTGTTTTGTGGATGTTTGAGCTTGTGGCTCCTTGTTTTAATTGTAAATGATTTTTGGACCCTTCTGAAAATTTTTGTGCCACCTCTTATTTTTGTTTGAATGTGGCTGTTCTCTTGCAAATTTGAGTATCGGTCTTGATCAATATCGATGACTTGAATAGTGCTCATAATCGAACAAAAATGTGCGGCTACGATGAGGCCAAATGAAGTTGCATAGGCAATATGTGAACTTTTTGCATCTCGTTGTGACTAGCTGATTATCAAATTGAGTCTCTTGTGATGAGTGTTGTACACTAGAAAAAGTGAGGAGTCTTGTTTGACATTGGTGTCAATGCCTTGTGTGATGAGCTTACCGTCAACCATGTGTGACGACACCTCGAATTTGCCCCGTTGGTCCAGTTGACTAAGTGATGCAATCTCTTGAAATGATCTTAGGCAACTTTGAAGAGTGTGAAACAATTTGACATTATACCTCTTTTGTGGCCAACCTTGTGAGTGTGTGACCCTTGCTTGAACACCCTTTGAGCCTTAGCCTTTTCTTGGAAAAAACTTGATGAAATTGTGACCTTTCTTTATCCATTACCCATAATCCTCATGATTTGTGGTTTGCTTGAATAGCCAACTTAGGCCAAAAGCCTAAGTTGGGGGTGTGGTGAAAAGAGAAGGTAAATCAATAAATGCAAAGAAGCCCCCTTTGTCCCATGTTTTTTGTCTTTTTTTAAAGATGGAACCCCTCAATACGAAAATAAAAGAGAAAAGGATGAAAGAAAAAGAAAAATAATGAAAAAGTTTAAAATAAAGTTGTGAAAGTGCAAAGAAAACGGGGTGTCCAACAGTCCATGGAAAGTGAATAATGGGGTGACTTTTGAGTATGAGTGAAAAATGATGAAGAAAAGGGAAGAAAGAATTGTTCATACCACATTTCATGAGGATTACAACCATTGAGCCTAAATGACCATACCTTTGCACTCAGCCCCATTACAAGCGTTGAAAAGACCTTGCGATCTTGAGTGAGCTGAAACAAGTGTTGATTGGAAAATAAGGGCAAACCTATGGGTAGAGTTGTGCATTGTGTTCATCTTTGTGAGTGTGAGTGTTGATTGTGATTCCGAAGCTATAAATTATTGAACCATTGTGTGTGAATATGGAATCATTCTTTGTGTAAGGGTATTTGAGTACCTTTGTTGAGCTTGAACTTGCATTTGAAGCAAGTATTGTGAACTTGAGAATCTTTGATAATGGTAAGTCACAACTTGAATCTTTGAGTGCACAATTGATCCTTGCACGAGTAAGTTGAGTCTTTTTGTGTGCATTCATGATTGAGACTTTTGTAGCACTTTCGAGACATCATTTTTGAACTGCGGAACTTGAGGACAAGCAAAAGTTTAAGTTGGGGGTGTTGACAAGTCCACGATTTGGACTTAGGGCTTTATTTGGATAGATTTAGTGTCCTCAAATGCTTATTTCGTGCCAATAACTGATGTAAAATCCTTGATTTCCAGGTATTTGGATTGAGGAACAAAGCATGGTCACTAATTGGCAAAAAGAATCAAGGCAGCTGAAAGAACGAAGACAAGAAGGCCTGTTGATCGCCTAATCCATTGGGCGAGTCGCCAAATGACTAATATCTCGCCTAAAGTTCCAGTGTGCCAAGCACTGAAGGATAAAATCAAGTCGGCGATAGAAAGGAGTATTTGACGTGTCGCCGAGTGGTTTTGTGATGCAGTGTTGGATCGCCCAAAGTTACAGAACTTGAGGATGCTGAAGGCCAAAGCAAAAAGGCGATGGAACTGACCAAAGGGCGGATAGTTGAGTTGATCGGCGATCCCGACTTACTACGCCAAATGGTCCTTCGCAACATATTTTTGGCGACTATAAATACATTTTAAAACATTATGTTTAGTATCTTTTGTCAATCAAATTTTATTCTGAACATTCATTAGAGTAATTTCTGAGTTTTGAGACTAAGTTTTCCTTAGCTTTGAAGAATTGAAGTTTTCCATTTTTGAGAAATTGAAAGTGGGTCTTTGAGATTCTTCAATTTGGACCTTTGTAAAGACGAAATTAATCTAACCTAGTTGATGGAAATACAAACTGGTAACGATTTCTATCTTTTTATAATGTCTAGTTAAAACCCCAATTCTTGGGATATGATTATGTGATTATGGGTTGATTTAGCTTATGGGTATTGCTAATTGATAGTTTAAATACTGTTTAAAAGTGATTTCAATAAGTAATTGTGGATAAATTTAAAGGGTTGTAGTTGCAAATGCAATTCTAGCTTCGTGTTTTTGGCTTGCTCGAGAGAGGTTTTAAAACCAAGATTACTGAATTAATGGTCTGTGGGTATTGGGTTGTCATGAGTTCTGCTCGAGAGAGTGAATCCTAAACCCATTTCCACACATTTAGCTCGAGAGAGTGAATGGACTAAAGTGTAGGTTGTTCTTATTTGCTTGCTTATTGGTGTTCAAGAGAAACCAACTTGATTCGGGATAAATTGTTCGAGAGAAAGTTTATCCCCACTAAAGTCTAACTTATTCATTGATTTACAACTATTTACTATCCGTTACAATTACCCATTTGTCTATATTAGCCTATAGTCGAATCACATCCCAAGAACCCGTCTCAATATTTGTTACTTTGTGTTATTTGCTGTTGTTGTAGCTGATAGTTAAAACCAAAACCCCCTTTTATTTGACATTCGTGTCACCCCTTAATTTGAATTATGTTTTTCTTCGATAATGTCTATTCCTATGATTGACTTGAACATATTCGTACTTTACTCTTGAATCTTAAACATGAACCACTCCCTATGGGATTCGACTCCAACTCATATAGTTGGGTTATTATACTGACTAGCGATCGTTGACACTTACAATTAGATGAAGTGTCCTGATACGTGAAATCAATGTCACGACTCGATTCCTTGAATCATGATGACACCAACTATAACCCACTAGTAGGTTAGCCAACATGTTATCCCGAACAAGTAGTGAGTGTAAGGATAGAAACGAAGCCGAAACGACAAATAAATTATAGAAATAGAAGAATAGGTGGAAGCAAACCAAATATAAATACAAACAACCGCATTCACAGCAATCCATGTATTGAAAAAACTAATTATTTTAAATAAATAGTCATAGATCTGAAAAGATTGCTATATAAAAGGATCATTGCATACCCAGGTAAAGCGCTTGCAAAAGTTTGCCTGCGTGTAGATATTGGTAATACTTTAAATTAAAAAAAAAAATGATCTCTTGGCAATGGAATTAACCTATCCCCCTCATAGTTGTAAGTGATGAATTATAGAATAGACAAAAGCTCATTTCTAGAGGATGGAAGAGGTGGAGGAGAAAAGTATTATCGAACTTCTCGATGATGTGATGATAGACATATTGAAGAGATTACCAGCAAGATCACTAATTAGATTAAAGTGCGTATCCAAAAGTTTGTACTCTTTGATAAATAATTAATCCTGATTTCATCTTTATCCATTATAATTACGATTCTCTCTCAAATCACTTCATACTTCTTAAGCGTAACGTCGAAATTGAGGAAAGTACCAATTGAGAGAGTTTTGGGAACTCCCTCCCAGCATTCTCCCTCCTCTTGCACACTTATCTCCCACTAAAGAGCTTGCCTACTTGGTTGACATGACTGTAGGAATCGGGTTTGACACTAACACTAATGATTATAAAGTCGTTAGAATCCTAGATCCCGGTAATGAATATGAATTTGAAGATTTTGATAATAAGAGCAAGCATCTTAGTAAGGTAGAAGTCTACTATCTAAGCACAAATAGTTGGAGAAAAGTTGAGGATCTAGAATGCTTAATAGATCCCTTACATTGTTCTTATGTATTGTTTAAAAGAGCCTATCATTGGCGTGGATATCTCAAGGAAGGTGGTAATTGCATCGTTACTTTTGATTTCAACGCCGATTTGTTCCAAAAACTTCCTTATCCAGAGGGCATAGCAAGGAACGGAAGAGAGAGTCTCTTTGTGTTAAATCAAACTCTAGCTTTGATTCATTTTACTGTGAACTTTCCTCAAGAGGTGTTAGTTGATCAATCAATTGATATATGGGTTATGAAGAAATATGGAGTTAGAGAATCATGGGTAAAGGAATTAATAGTTGGACCGATTCTCATGGAAAACTTGTGTCTTGTAATCTCCTTTTCCATGAAATGAAGGATCTTCATATGTCTTGTGTTCCTAACTCATGGGAAGCTATGCTTTGCAAAGAGAGCTTGATTTCTATCAAGAAAGAGAGAGACAAGTGGTCCTGATTTTAGACCGCATTGCCATCCATATCATATAACTTATTCTTGTTACTTAAAAGAATTTTATACTCCATCCGTCTCATTTTATATGACATTTTTCAGATTTCGAGATTCAAACAAGTTTATTTTTTACCATCGGTTTTTCATAGATCTTTTAAACCTTTTGAATTATCAATTATTGTGACTTATATTACTTTTTACGTAGTTTATAAATGTATAAACTTCATTTCAAAATATTTGAAGATTCCATGCCCAAATTCCCGGTCAAACTTGAGAACTAAGGAGTAATTAGTTAGTACTCTACTACCATTTATTCCCTTTTGCTTTTGATTATACATCTTTCATGCAAGACATCCTGCATTAATTATTATCGAATCATCATTTAATAACTAGATCATTATGAATTTTTTAAATTTGTAGATACGTATATAGTATTCACGTCGGCATATTCTGGACAAGGATTAATTTAGTGAGTGCTCTCTACTTTCAAAATGTACTACATAGTGGGAACCCCAAAAGTGGATGTTGTTGCTTGTAACTATTTCAATATAACGGTGTGTTTGATAGGAAGGAAAATATATATTGTAAGAAAATACTATCATGGACAATAAAAGAAAAAAAAATGGCTTTCACCAAGGGAAACTCCAATCGTTACATGTCCAAATTCAAGCATGACCGGTCACTAAAGGCTCCAGCGTCAAAAGTACATGACAGATTTTATCCGGTCATCAAACCCTTCAGCAAAGTCAAAAAATCTGGTCATTATACCTCCAACCTCCTTCAATGATCAGATTTTCCTTTTGCTAATTATCATTTTGGTTGTTAAAAATTGTAAGTAAAGAAAACTATTCGGTCGTTAATAGTATGTTGCTTTTGACAATAATACCTTTAACATAATTTTTTCCTTAATTATTGTTAATTTAACAAATACTATTGTGAAAAATTCAAGTTGATTTTTTCGGAGGTACAAAAAATATCTTTAGATATTTAGTAGAACTTTCTAGAATTTTATAGAACAAGTATCTTTGATATTTATACTTAAGAAAAATCTAGATGTTCTAGATAATTAGATATTTATAATAAATTATAGAAATATCTAGATTCTTGTTACATAGTTAGAAGATAAGGATATCTAGATATTTCTTGTAGATGTATCTAGAATAATTTCTAGAAGCATCTCTATACAAGCATAAATAGGGGTGACATTAAGCATTTGTAATCAACCAAAACAAAGACAATTCAAGAGTCTTCCTCCATAAACAAGTTCTCCTTTCTAGCTTTCTTTTCTTTAGTCTTTCGAAATTATTTAACGATCTTGGGCTAGTAGAAGGTATCCCAAATTATACTTTTCTTCTATAATTATCTACATGGTATCAGACCCATAGTCATATGTTGGCTTCTGGATTTTATTTCAAGATCGGGTTAGTGGTAGATTCAACTAGTTTGTGTAGATGGATTTTAGCGGTCGTGTTAATGGACTGGGGATGGAGTTTTTAAATCATTCCAATTACAAGATATGGAAGACATGTATGGAATCATACCTTGTGGGCGAGGATTGGTGGGTTGTTGTGAATGGGAGTAAAACAAGTCCGCCTGCTGACGGACCGAAAAATAGCAGTGCATACAAGAAGTGGAAGCAGATTAATGTGAAGGCGGAGTTCATTCTGAAGAGGACAATCTTCTCCGATTTATTTGATCATATTATAAAGTGTAAATCAGCTTATGAAATATGGAGGGCACTTGATTGTTTATTCAACAAGAAGAATAAAGCTTGGCTGCAAATACTGGAGAATGAATTGGCTAACACCACTTAAGGTAATCTTTCTATCACTAAGTATTTTTTGAAGATTAAGAACTTATGCTCTGAGATATCCTTATTGAATCCAGAGGAGGCTATCTTTGAAGCACGAATGAGAAGAATTGTCATTCGTGGTTTGAAACCTCAATATATTCCATTTGTGACGTTGATTCAAGGACGGGCTCAACAGCCATCCTTGGAGGAATTTGAAAATATGTTATCGCCATAGGAATTACTAGCCAAGCAGTTGGCTAGTGTATTTGTCAAAGATGGAGAAGGAGATGCTCTTGTAGCCGACAAGAGAAACTTTAAAGGAAAATCAAGAGATATGTCTTACTCTCTATCCTCGAGTGATTCAAGCTCGTCTGGAAATAAGGAAGAGCCTTCTAACTATTCTGGTAAGAAACCTCTAAGATGTTATCGTTGTGGTGAAGTAGGGCACATAAAAAGATATTGCCGAGCCAAGGAGAGCAATATGGCTCAAAAAGTTGCTAAAGAAGAGGAGGAGTGGGGAAAATGTTTAGTAGCTGGGGCTCGAGCAACAAATGTCATAATTTCCATCAATCTTGAAAGAGACTGGATCAAGGATCTAGAATAAAATATAGACGATCACGTGGAGAAGCAATAAACTGATGTTGTTGGCATGAAGCAAGAAATTTTTAAGGATGTTCAGGGTAGTTGCTATTGAAGAAATCAATGAAGAAGATCTTGAACAGGCAATATTTGAAACTACATGTGCTAGTGACGACTTTTACGAAAAAATCATTGAGGGAGATGTATTGGAAGCGGAAGTATATGGTCAATCATCTGCAATATCAAGTTCATCTAATGATTCAAAGCAAATTAAAAAAGCAGATGGAGAAAGTAGAGATCAAATAGAGGAAGAAGATGATATTGAAGTCTCAAAGACAAACGATATGATTTTTGAAAATTCTAAAGCTGCCAAAAAATCTATCGAAGAGATGATAAGAGAATATGGCAATGGATCCTACGTTGGTGTTGAGATTTCATAGGAAATTGATAGCGTATCTGTGGATAGTATAATTATCGAGAAGTTAAGAGATATGGGGAGTCTGAGAACTCAACAAGGAAATAATCTACATGGATTCACTGACGATGGAATTTTTTTATCATTTGAAGAAGTAAGAGGAGTGTGATCCTTAGATATTTAGTAGAACTTTCTTGTTTGAGTTCACCAAGACATGGCTCAAAGCTTGGTTTGAGTTCTTCCACGACAAGCGCGGGGTAATTTCCAAAAAATCACTTTAAGGGGGAATGTGAAAAATTAAAGTTGATTTTTTGGAGGTACGAAAAATATCTTTAGATATTTAGTAGAACTTTCTAGAATTTTGTGTAGTATCTTTGATATTCATACTTAGGTAAAATCTAGATGTTCTGGATAATTAGATATTTATAGTAAAGTATAGAAATATATAGATTCTTGTTACATATAGAAGATAAGTATCTAGATATTTCTTGTAGATGTATCTAGAATAATTTCTAGAAGCATCCCTATACAAATATAAATAGGGGTGACATTAGACATTTGTAATCAACCCAAAACAAAGACAATTCAAGAGTCTTATTCCATAAACAAATTCTCCTTTCTAGCTTCCTCTTTTGTAGTCTTTCAAAAGTACTTAACGGTCTTGAGCTAGCAGAAGGCCCCGAATTATACTTTTCTTCTGCTATTCTCTACAACTATAATATGGAAAATTATATTTTTCCTTTTGGTTATAAAATAGTAATAATTAATGTTTCAGATTATTTCTCATATAAATACATATTTGAACACAGAAAATAGTCCATACTCATAAGAGGTCATGCCCATAAAAGGTCATTGTTAATTTCCACGAACTAAAGCATTACGATACCTAAAGTAAAAACATAAAATATAGATTAAAGCATTTAATCATAATTATGATCTAAAATCAACTCAAGGCATCACTTTGAATCTTCTACCAAAATGATTACGACAGAAGAAAGCGATAAATTCTAAAAACTATAAAATAGTTGATTTTTATAGTGTGTATTTCTTAAATAATGACGCAAGAGATGGGGATAAAAGTAGATCAAACATAATGATTATTAAGTTGTAGTAATGAACAAGGTAGGTGTTGTCAGAATTTATCGAAGAGTGTTACCAACCAAGAGGAAAAATTCATTCTTCTCAAGTTTTCTGATTTTCCATACCACATAAGAATTTCTTAATTTTTAACAACAAAAGTTAACAATATGTGAACTTGAAATGAAAGAATAGGGTAAGTGATGAGTTGGTATTTTACCAACTCATAAGACTTAAATTCATGAAATATTGTCCTGTTTTAATGTTAATAGAATGAGTTTTAGGCCTTATTTCTCTTGGTTGCAGACATTTTTTTGAAAAAAAGCAAGTTTGATGGATTTCAAGCCCAAAAAGCATATCAAGGAAGGAACTGGCGTCCCGCAGGGACCAACAGGTGTCTCGTTGGCTAAATACAAACTTGATAAAGATATTAGATACTTGGCAAACCTAGGGTCGGGTTCTTGACCAGCTACCAAGGGACACAACAAGGCCCTTGGCTTCCTCGAGAAAACAATCATGATTGGAGAGACCGTGATTCTCCCCAAAAAGTCTATGCCCCCCAAAATCATGCTAGTGTAAGTAATCCGAATGGTTCAGAAATTGAGAAGATGTTGAATAGATTTCTAAAAAGAGATGAGTCTACAAACAATGGGGTCAAAGAACTAAGAAGCGACGTTTCGAATTTGACTCAAATTGTTAGCTCTAACTCTACTTCAATCAAGAATTTAGAAACTCAAATGAACCATCTATCGGCTCAAATGAATCCAAGATCAAAGGGCACACTCTCAAGTGATACACTCTCAATCCCCAAGAATGATGTCCATTGCACGGAGATAATCACAAGGGGAGGTAAGGAAATTGAAGGACCCAAGGTAATGCCAAATAAATGTGCTAATAAAGAGATTGATGAAGAGTTTTCCAAAAAAAACAAAATCAATGTTGATGAAGATAAAGGGGCTAATCGTCCTAAATTAACAATTGATGTTGAGGAAGAAATAGGGGATAAATCCACCACGGGTGACGAATCAGTGTCCTCTTCCTTATCCTCAAAGGGTAATTAAGAAGAAAGAAGATGAGCATTTTAAGAAATTTGTAGATTCGCTTAGTAAATTGTCGGTGAATGTTGACACCCAATTTTGATTGACTTATAACCCTTGCTGAATTGCTACTTGATTAAATATATATTTTAAAATCTACTTCTTTTATTATATGTTTAAATTTATTTATAAAGGTCTTGGGATTCCAAAGAATTGAAGGGACATATGCTTGATAGTTTGAGAGAATATCAAATGTAGCCTAGACCAAACAATATTCATGTATTAATCAATTCAGTTGCGATTAATCTTTACCTATTGACTTGAAACCCTATCATAATGCACTCCCTTAGTCCTTTTCAAATATGGTAGATTATATTTACGTTGAATCCCTGTTTTACTACTTAATATTGGTGAATTTTAGTTGTTACTAAACCCTCCCCCAGAATCGCCTCCTCGACAATTGATAAATGCTCGACTATGTCTTATTTTTCCGAGAATAAGTGGTCGTATGAAAAACAATATTCAATTTTAGAGATCGGGATCGAATCACAAGGATTGAAAGATGAGATCACCCTCAATTGATTTTGCAATTCAAAACAAACTAGCATGATCTAGTTGAGGTCAATAGGTAAAGATTAGTAACTAAAATTCGCCACATGTGTCATCATCCTACATTACATGTTTTTCTGTGATAGACTTGTAGGGGATTGTGATTGCTTATTATTTTATTATCTTTCACTATCACTAGTATGAACATGTTTCCATTTAATTCTCATTTTTAGTGATAGTACTATCGTGCCTCTTATTCATATAGTTTTCATCTGAGCTTGATTAGCCTATGATACTTATTGAGTACCTGTATTTGGTAATCATATATCACTTATGCATCTTGTTTTGATGAAGTTCCTAGTATGATTCTCCCTCACTGATCTATGATCTCTCATGGATGTTGTTGATTGGATTGTGGTGAGCTCTTGGGGTTTGGAGACTTGTTGCTTTCCCTATTTTGTACTGTCTATGAATTTTATATTTTGATTCGATAGAATTATTAGATATAGTACTTTTCTGGACTTAGACGCTCTTGTACTAGTGACACCATGTCCAAGATTTGGTTCTTATGTATTTTCATTTTTCTTGGTCACTTTCGAGCGTTTTTTGTATATTTTGTATCATTGTGTACATATCTATGTCATGCTCCTATTTTATGTCTATTATGCTTTTGTGTAATTATATTTTAGTCTTAATTTTATTCCTTATTGCATTGGGTTTGGCTTGCCTATTGGGGGTTTATGGTAGGCGTCATCGTGGTCCGATTTGATCGCGACAGAAATTTTTCTTGAGGATAGTCCCTCTAAACTGACTAGGATCTTATTTTTAGAAGTATCTTAGTTTATATCTTTTTAGTTTTAGAATAAGGAAAGTCCATCACTAGTAATAGGGTGCTCTACATAAAAAGATTATTAGACTTCATGGGAAAAGCATAACTAAATAAAAGTACTTAAGTATAGACTCACATACGATCTAGAATAAGACTACATTCGTAAGTCTATGGTATGTCCTGATATGTCTTGAATTTCTTTCTAAGAGGGAGAAATTTTGTACGCTCATGCCCTATTGATATGATACTGGTAACGAGTGAAAATGGGTAATTCGTTGAATGTGAGGGTTCTTAGTAGTTAGAACTAGTCACTTGATGATTTCAGTAGTTCCATCAAGACAACGAGAAACTATACTTCACAAATAAAGAATAGGCGGTCGTATGTAAAATAATACCGAACTTTATGAGTCAGGATTGAATCTACAAGGATTGACAAAATTTTCTCAATGAGTTGGTCTAGTGAGAAATGAGTAGAAAAATCATATTCTATAGCACAAATTACTCACTAATTTGCGGTGGAAAAAATCTTTGTTTCTACTAGTGGAAGTCCTAAACTACAAAATTTAAAAATCAGAATGCCCTTTTTAATAAAATATATTTATGTTTTATATTAAATTGTTGTATCCTTTTTTTAGTGTTTGATTTTAACGGAACTATTTGGCCATTACGAAACTTTTCAAAGGATTAGTTCTTTCCTTGAAAGCACACAACTCTTTGTTTATTCAATATACAATATTATTATCAAATAAGACTACTGTAAAACTAATAAATTAGTACTTATGAAAAATTAATTTATTCTTTTCCCTCTCGTTATTTGAACAATTATTTTAATTTCACTGTAATCACTTATATTATTTTTAAAATAGTGACATTATTTCACGTATTTTAAATATCTAAAATTTCTTGCATGACTCTAACCCAAAAAGGTTCTAAGAGTGAGAGCGAAGGATTCATAAAGAGGACGAGAGGGAGTTACTTGGATGGTAAGCACCCCTCACTTCTAACCCGAAGGTTGCGAGTTCGAGTCACCAAGGGAGCAAAAGGGGTGGGAGCTCAGGGAGGGTAAAAAAAAAAGAAGGATTCATAAAGAGACGAAGTAATGAAGAAAATGAAGCAATACATGTCATGTGCTTTATGAAGAATAAGCTCAAACACATAGTTTGGGGGATCATTGAATTCGTTTCACTAGTCTAATAGTGCAATCACATGTATATAAATACGAACTATACTAAAATAGTTATAGTCTAAAATTGTACCTGTTACAGATGATTGTTCCCAATTTCAATCAACAACTCTTTGTTGCAGGAACTTTTTAGAGAAGGAGAAGATGAAGTTTTCTGTTTTTTTCTTATGCGCAGAGAATTTTTCATGAGAAGTTCACATGGACTCCTTTTTAATATCACAGTTGCATCAATTTGGAAGTCTCCTAATCATTGTGTCTTTTCTCTTTTCTTTTCTAATTAAGAATTAAATATATAACTAATTTTATTTCTTTATTTATTTTTAAATATGAATTTGGGTTGCATAGGTGATCTGATCCTATTTCTTTCATCTCCCACTCACACATAGTGGGTAAACTCTTATCTCTATTTTGTAACTTCCATACTTGACGATAGACTGTGTAACTAGTGCATACTTTGAGTGCTTCTTTGTTATACATTTGTTTGAAATATATAATATCTTAATCAATGAAACTTAGAGTAGATTATAACATGCAGTACCTTTGATTATTTATCACATTTGTAATTCTCATCATCTTTTTTCAGTAAAAATTGAGTTCATCATTATGTAAATATAAAGGAATGGTCAATGAACACATGTAATGTGATAATACTCAATGATCTTTCTCGTCTCATGAATCTCTGAATCTCAATGTGATATACTTTTCTAGAAATGTCATGCCAGATGGAATCAACCATGATTTCTTGGCAGCATACTAAGATAGCAAACACTAAACTGAATCTCAAGAAACTGATTAGAGTCATGAGGAAACAATGTGAAAATTACTTATAATTTTCGAGGCTTCACATGATAGCAAGTACATACTAAATTTGTATCATCATTATAGGTCACTCTATGCATACATGGTATTAAACATGTTTCACAGTACTGACTCCTTTCTCATGGAGCACATGTCTTTTACTAATTAAGTTTTGATGCATATGATAGTTCAGACAACTCATGTCTAACTTTGAGTTCACAAATCCATTCATCATTTTATTCTTAGAAGACATACCTGACATTAGAAACAAACTAACTCATTTTAATCACATATAATTAAACACACATTAACAAACAACATTCTAATTATAAACTTTCAACTCTCTATTATCACCTCTTCTAACAACAGTTATTTTATAATTGTCTCATCTTTACTTATCACTTAGAAAACAGAGGTGATAGCCTGTGAGAATAGGTCAATCTTTTTGTTTGTTTCACATACTTTATATCCTCAAAAATTTGTGTACACTACATAAAAATGATATATGTATATGATTCAAAAGGAATGGAAAATCAGGCATAAACCAACATTAACTTCATTAATGTGAATTTATCCGGACATTCTTGGGAAAAAAAAATATAAATACTTCAGCATCTATGTAAACCCAATGACTTCACATCTCTCTCATAAGCATCACATAGATTTTGTTAAGGGATTTGCTATCATTTGATATGTAATATGTATTTCATGTTTACTTCTTATCGTACTACCATGCCTCTTATAAAATTATACTTTATGTCAATATGTTTTGTCTTACCATGATATATTAGATCTTTTGTATAGGTTATTGCAGTATGACTTATCACAATTGATTGTGACAAACTCAACAATTTTTTTTTACACACCCAAGTGAACAAGAAGATACTTAAGCCAAACAAATTCTTTCACAGCAAATGAAAATGCTACAAATTCAATTTTCATTGTAGATAAGGCTATACATGTTGCTTCTTGCTACTCCATGATACATCTCCATCATTAAGCAATATTTCATATACAGAGGTGTATTTTCTCTTGTTTAAATTTGCACCCTAATCAGCATTTGTATAGCCTTTGAGTTGTAGATCATTTCCTTGATAACATAAGGAATAGTCTGTTGTGCCTTTGAGATACCTCAATATCCTTTTAACTGCTTTCTAATGTTGCAGTTTGGGTCAGATTGATATCTGCTAAATAACCCAATGACATAATAAATATCCAGTCCCAGTACACATCATAACATACATAAGACTATCGACAATATTGACATAGTGAAATTTTCTCATTTGTTCATTCTCATATGAAGTCTGAGGGCACATCATTCGATTCAGAGCTTCACTTTTAGAAACTAGAGTGTTTATGAGTTTGCAACCTTACATATTAAAGTATTCAAAAACATTCTTAATGTAAGGTTCTTGTAAAAGAGATAGCAATCTCTTCGAAGTATCTCTTGAAATCTTAACTCAAGAATGTATGTTGCTTATTCACCCATATATTTCATCTCAAAAGTAGATGATAACCAATCTTTTATGTCTTTTACAAATTCAATGTCACTTGTAGCTTTTAGTATGTCCTCTACATACAATGATAAGATCACAAACTTATTATTGAATCTTTTGATGTACACAAAATGGTTGTATGCCCCGATCGGTCATTTTTAGAAAATTTCATGAATTTACCTTTTTCCCCTCTCAATATCGATCCCGAGTCTTTTATGATTGGCTTTGGAAAGTTGATTTTGAACTTTGGGTTAAAAGATGAGATTTTTGTAAGTTTGTGAATTTTAAAGGCTAAGTTGTTAAGAAAGTGGTTTTTGGGGTCTTTTAGAGTTTCAAGAATTGAAATGGAATTTCATCGATAACATCAGTCCTAAAATGTGAAATATGATCCATGAGAGTTGTCAGTTTATGTTTGCGAGTCTGCTTTAGGATTTGTGGTCCTAAGATATGAAATTGTGCAAATTTAGCCTTTAGGTTGACTTTGGTCAACATCCTGGGTTTGATACTCAAATCAGAATTACGAGAGTTCCGTTGGATTCGGGGGATGATCTTAGGCCTAGGTGAGGTCTTGGTTGATTTTTGAGAGGTCCTGACTTGTTTTAGCCTTTTTAGGGGTTAAGTTAGTTTCTTGTCTTTTTCATAGATGTTGAGTAAAGGAGACCTTGGATTCGTGTTTTGACAGTTTCATTGAGTCCGAAACATTGAGTATAATTGATTTGCATATGTGGTTTGTGTTTACGGGGTTCCGAACGAATCTTGAGTGTCCTTTCTATGATTTTTGAGTTGGCTAGTTTTGTTATGTTCTGGTGCAGCCCTCTGTGTTCGCAGAGCTTGTGGCACGTTCATGGAGGGGAGGAAGTGAGAACATCGCATTTTTGGAATCTTGACCGCGTTCGCGGGAGGTCAATGCATTGACCTCTGCGTTCGTGGAGGTCCAAGTTATTAAAACTCACGTTCGCGGGCATGGGTTTGCATTTGCGGAGGTTCCCCTGGCAGTGGTAAACCTAGATTTTGGGGTTTTTTTTCCTCATTTTCATTTTTGGAACTTTGAGGACTCGCTAGAGGTGATTTTAAGTGGGGTTTTCAGGATAGAGTTTTTGGGTAGCGTTTGTTAACTCTAAATCTATGATTACAAATTATTATTATTGAATTTATGAGTTAAAATCAAGATTTCGGGTTGATAAATTGGGGGTTCTTCATGAACTTAACTTTTGAAGTAAATATGAGTTTATGAACTTGTTTTAAGCCCATTTTTGAAATGATTTTTCATTATGAGTTTCTAAAGCTTTGAGTAAGATTTTCAAGTATTGTGTTCTGGATTAAAACCTCCATATTAATATTGGGTTTTGAGTTGTTTGACCCAATTCTCCATATAATTGATGTGAGAATTGTTGTTTCCGATGAGGGATTGTGAATACTTGATTATTTTAGATTGTTTGGCTTTGGAAGTGAGTCGAAAGGGGAAGACTCAACTTTCGAAGTGATTGTTCTTTGACTTAAGGCAAGTGGCTTCCTAAACCTTGTATGCTAGTTGAATTTATATACTTCCTTCATTGCTTGTATATTGGGAGTAATGGGGATGAGGTGAAGGTGGCACACCCCGAGCCTATACCCTGAACATGGCCGGCACTCAAGAACCATTATTGGTCCCCAAGCGAACCCTTGGTCTAGCTCACTACTCGGAAGACTTACCCAAGTGAAATAGAAATATCAATTACAAACTCAACTCATAAGTAAAGTAGTTTAACTAAAAAAATACTCAAATAAACATAAGTGCTCAACTCACAGTCTTTAAAACATCAACAAAGGAAATGAGAAAAAGAATCCTCAACAACTATTGTCTATGAATCCTCTAACATACTATGATGGAAGTCGGGACAAGACCCACGACATCCTAACAAAACTAAAATATAAATGTGAAGCCCTTCTGAAAGTAAAGAGGCTCACCAATGCTAGCTTGAATGCGACTGGATCAATGAAACACCGATTGATGATCCTGAATACCTAAATCTGCATCATCAAACGATGTAGTCCAAATGGCATTAGTACATTGAATGTACGAGCATGTAAGGGGAACTCTGCAACATAACATAAAGCTAGAACTAACAAAAAGGAAGACGTAGTCACCTCATTTCAACTAAACTCAACTCACTCAGGAATACTCAACTCAACAAAGTATGAAAGCAATAATGATAAGATGCAATACATATAAATATTTTAAAACAGAAAATAATAACTCAATGTATATGAAAATACATAAAGAAACTCTTTACTCTTATTTGGGAGATTCTCTAACCGACAACCATCACTGTGAGCAACGTGATGATACAACATCTTGCCTATGCTGTTAGAATTTTCCTATACCTTCGGAGTATAGGACATCCTCAAATAAGTGGATCCACTAAGCTATGCTTAAAAGCAATAAGAAATCATCTAAAAAGTATGATCCTTTACCCATGTTGGCATACATGGTTTATGAGGATTTTGAGTTATTTGAACTCATCCCCGTATAGGTACTCAATACTACTCCCAATAATATATATATAACTCATGCTCAATGTTTAAAACATAACTCCTCCTCGTTTTGTGATAATTGCTCAAAAGATTCTCTTAAAAAAGATAATACTCAAAAACTCCTCATGAACTCATTTGAAAATCAAGGTTTCCTCTCGTTTTAAGTATAAAAATGTTTACACTTGGGAATACTTAGTTCCCTTATATTCATTTTGAAAAATGTAACTCAACTCTCCTCATTCTCATACTCATTTACTGAATTCTTAAAACAAGTTACAAATAATTGCAAAAGACTTCTCCAAACAACTCAAAAAACTTTCTTGAACTCTACTTTTAATCTTTTCTTTAATTTGAAATGAAGATTTAAGAGTTATGATTTAGATATGCATGATCTGTCGGGGATTAATGAAGATTTTAATTATGGATATTAAGTAGAGAACATAGGTACGATTCGAGGGAACACACACAGAAGGAAGGCAGAAAGGGTAAGCGACCTGGCGACCCTGGTGCACTGAGTGGCGCGGGGCGCCAGCCCTATAACTACTGAACAGTAGATGGAGAGCACTGAGTGGTGCACCAGGCCTCGAACTATTGGGTAGTAGTTCAGGTGCAGTGGTGGCGCGCCGCCCCATCCCCATGCCCAGAATTTTGACAAATTTTTCTTCTCAATTCAAATGCCTAACTCATCTAGAATGGAATGAATTCCTTCAAAATCTTTTGGAAACATAAGCCCAACACAATTACAACGAAATCCACACAAATCCTTCCGAGAACGAAACTCATTCGTAAGACCCTTACCTTTATAACTCAACAAGACTCCATTGTTAAAGAATGAAGCCCAAAACCTCAATAACTTCATCAAGAATCTCAATATATACAATCTCATGGATGAATTCATAATGGAAACTCATGATTGGCGTGAGGGTGAACAAACCCATCACTATGAAAGCTTACATACCTCGAAAGAACTTAGTTCTTGGCGTAAATCCTCAAAGCTTGATAGAATCTTGAACGTTCTTTTTCTCCTCTTGAACTTTTCTCAAGAAAACCCTAAGCTCTTTTGGAATGACTAAAACCGATTCCAATTAGTTTAGACCCCTTAAAGGGTGAAAAAAGCGTGTAGGTCTAGTGAGGTAAGGAAAAATACCAAAATACCCCTCCTTAAAATAATTACCTTAACTAGATAGGCTGCACTCAAATGGGCATATCTCCTTTATCTGAACTTAGAATTTAGAAACTCGGTGGTGTTGGAAAGAGGACTCAACGTCCTTTGATTTGACATTTCATGGGCTACTTAACTCATCCTGTGCTGAAAGTTATGGTCGTTTGAAGTCGACCAATAACTCACAATTGAAGGGTAACTTGTACCAATCTCACTTTAGCTCTTTCTAATTTAGTTTTTTTTTTTCTAAATTTAGCTCTTTATAAGACCGAGGTGTTGAAATATCTCCCCCTTGGGAACACCCATCCTCGAATGAGATCACTTTAAATTAAACTGAGGGTGGAAACATGTAACACCCACTCAAACACCCAACATGTAATTTAACACAACTTAGCATATCAACTTAAAGAGTACCAATAAAAGAGTTAGTACCTTATCTTGGAATTTGTCCGAAATAGAAGATATGTGGGTATCTCTTCTTTATATCCTCCTCAGCCTCCCAAGTAGCTTCCTCAACAAATTGATTCCTCCATAGGACCTTGACCGATGCAACCTCCCTGGTTCTCAACTTGCAAACCTGACGATCTAGAATCTGAACATAAGATAGGTTGTCCTTGATACCAATATTTTCAGTAGGTATAATAAGTGAAGGATCACCCATACACTTCTTCAGCATAGAAATGTGGAATACCAGCTGGATTGCTGCTAACTCTGGCGGTAATTCTAAACTCATAAGCTATATTGCAAGTTCTCTTTAATATCCTGTAAGGACCAATATACCGAGGACTGAGTTTCCCCTTTTTCCCAAATCTTATAACATCCTTCATGGGTGAAACTTTCAAGTAAACCCAACCATACACCTCAAACTCCAAGTTTCTTCTCCTAACATCTGTATAGGATTTCTGATGACTTTGCGCTATTTTCAACCTTTCTTGAATGATCTTCACTTTCTCCATAGCTTGATGTACTAAGTCTGGCCATATCAACTCAGCTTCACCAACCTTAAACCATCCAATAGGAGATCTACATCTTCGCCCATAAAGAGCATTATAGGGAGCCATCTTGATACTAGAGTGATAGTTATTGTTGTAAGTAAACTCTATGAGAGGTAAGTGATAATCCCAATTACCTTTGAAATAGATCACACAAGCCATCAACATATCTTTTATAGTCTGAATCTTACGCTTTGCTTGATCATCAGTCTAAGGATGGAAAGCAGTTATCAAGTTTACCTTCGAGCCCAAACCTTTCTAGAAAGACTTCCAAAATTATGCGATGAACTTTGCACCTCTATCTGAAATGATAGACACAGAAACTCTATGAAATTTGACGATCTCTTGAATATATATCCTGACATAATCTTCTGCTGAAAAGGTAGTCTTTATTGGCAAGAAATGGGCTGATTTAGTCATCCGATCTACAATTACCCAAATCAAATCATGCTGCATGTGAGATCACGGCAAACCAGTAGTAAAATCCATATTAATCATCTCCCACTTCTATTCCGGAAGACCTATGTTCTGAGCCATCCCACTTGTTTTTTTGGTGTTCTACCTTGACTTGTTGGCAATTCGGGCACTCAACGACGAACTCTACAATATACCTCTTCATACTACTCTAACAATAGACTTCTCTCAAGTCATGGTACATCTTTGTGGAACCGGGATGGATAGAGTGTCTAGAACTATGGGCCTCTACCATGATCCTCTCTTGAAGCTCATCCACCTTTGGTACACACAATCGACCTTGATACCTCAATACACTATCTCCCACTTGTTCAAAAGACATCACTTTCTTCTTATGAACATTTGCCTTCAATTCAAGCAAAACAGGGTCTTGGTCTTGTTTCTCTTTCACTTTAGACACTAGTGATGATTCAACCCCATTCATCACAACCACTCCACCTTCATTGGAATCCAACAACCGGACTCCTAATCGTGCAAGTTTGTGCACATCTTTTGGCCAATTATTTCTTGCCCTCCTCAACATGGGCTGTACTACCCATAGACAACCTGCTCAAGGCATCAACATTAACATTGGCCTTACCTGGGTGATAGATGATACTCATGTTATAGTCCTTGAGTAACTCTAACTACCTCCTCTGTCTGAGATTAAGCTCTTTCTGACTGAAAACATACTGAAGACTCTAGTGACCGGTGAACACATCCACATGAACACCATAGAGATAGTGACACCATATTTTCAAAGCGAACACTACAACAACTAACTCTAGATCATGAGTTAGATAATTCTTCTCGTGAACTTAAGCTGTCTAGAGGCATAGGCTATAACCTTACCATTCTCCATCAACGCACAACCAAGTCCAACTCTGGACACATTACAATACACAACAAATCCTTGTGTACCCTCCGATAGTGTCAACACTGGGGCAGTAGTTAACTGAGTTTTTAATTCCTAAAAGCTTTTCTCACAATCTTCAGACAATTGAAGCTTTGCAATCTTTTGAGTCAACTTTGTCAAAGGGGATGAAATAGATGAAAACCCCTTGACACACCTCCTATAATAACCATCCAATCTCAAGAAACTCTAAATATCAGTTGGAGATGTGGGTCTAGGCCAGTTCTGCACTGCTTCAATCTTATGACTGTCAACTCAAAGCCCTTTTCCAGATACAATGTGGCCTAAGAATGCCACGGACTCAAGCCAAAACTCACACTTGGAAAATTTGGCATACAACTCTCTATCTATGAGAGTTTGCAGAACAACTCTAAGATGACTAGCATGATCCTCCTTGTTCCTCGAATAAATCAGAATGTCATAAATGAAGACAATAACAAACATGTCAAAATACGGTTTGAACACTCGGTTCATAAGATCCATGAATGTTGCAGGACCATTATTCAAACCAAAAGACATGATAAGAAAATCATAGTGACAATAACGGGTCCTAAATGTTGTCTTTGAGATGTCAATTTCTCTTAC
Organism: Solanum pinnatisectum; assembly: GCA_035578085.1. Classification (NCBI taxonomy): domain Eukaryota; kingdom Viridiplantae; phylum Streptophyta; class Magnoliopsida; order Solanales; family Solanaceae; genus Solanum; species Solanum pinnatisectum. The sequence goes on from CM069076.1 coordinate 23,627,201, forward strand.
TCTCAACTAATGATAGCCAGATCTGAAGTCTATCTTTGAAAAACAAGTGCACCCTGAATTTGACCGAAGATATTATCAATATTCGAAAGGGGATACTTATTATTTATAGTGACCTTGTTCAATTGGCGTTAGTCAATATACATTCTAAGAGAACCGTCTTTCTTCCTCATAATAAGACCGGAGCGTCCCAAGGTGAGACACTTGGTCAAATGAAACCCATATCAACTGTTTACACTCAGCTGGAGCCATTCCATATGGCAAAATAAAGATAGGTCGAGTATCAAGAAGAATATCTATACCGAATTCTATTTCTGTCTCATGAGGGACTTCTAGAAGATCATCTGAAAAGACCTCTAAAAACTCACTCACAACTGGAGCTGTTTGAATAGGTGGTGTCTTAACATTGGAGTCATTAACTTGGACTAAGTGATAGATGTACCCCTTGGAAACTAGCTTTTTGGCCTTAAGGTATGAAACAAAACGACCCTTAGGCATTGTTGAACTACTTCTCCACTCTGTAACTGCCTCATAAGGAAAATGAAACTTCACTACTCGAGTTCTACAATCAATTGAGGTATAACAAGCATGAAACCAGTCCATACCTAGAAGAACATCAATGTCCACCATATCTAACTCAACTAAGTCAGCCATGGTGTTCTTGTGATTGATAGAAATGGTACAATCATGATAAACTTTCTCGGCTAGAATAGACTCACCAACATATGTAGAAACACTGAAGGGCTTAAGAAGTTGCTCGGGAAGGATATCAAATTTTATAGCAATATATGGAGTTACAAAAGATAGACTCGCACTTGGATCAAGTAATGCATATATATCAAAAGTGAAGAATTTGATCATACCAGTGACAACATCTGGTGAATTCTTGTACTCTTGGCAACTCGTGATAGCATACAGACGATTTTATCCTCCGCTTGTTCCTGAAGTAGCTACTCTAGGTACAACTCTATTTGCCGGAGCCACTGATGAAATTGGGCTCTATTGCCCCCATAACAATTTCTTTGCCTATTCATATGGCATTGTCTTATGAAGTGACCTGTCTGACTAGACTTGAAATAACAAGTGGAGCCATCACGACACGCCCATGGGTGGTTTTTACCATACTTAGCACATTTAGGAGTCCAGTTTGCCCTTTGTGCCACACTACCTTAAGATTGGACAGGTCGAACTCCTGAACTTACGTCTATTTTTTGGTGTAGGCGCACTAGCAGATGATGACCAGGTCTGGTTGACCTTTGTTGAAAAGATGACCTGTTCACATTTCTAGTCTTCTGTTTTCCTGACTCATTACATGCCGTCTTTGCCTTGTTGCTGCGAAATTCTTCCCTATGTCTCAACTTGTCTTCCTCAACCTGTTGCACATGGATTAGAAGCCTTGCTATGTCCATGTCCCTTTTAAATTACCCACTTTGCTTGACAAGAAAGACAATTTAGACAAAAATAGACTCAACTTGCTCCTTATGTCAGCAACCATCCTCGAAGCATAATAGGACAGTTGAGTGAACTTGAGGCTATACTCATGCACACTTATGGACTCTTTCTTAAGAGTGTGAAATTTTCTTACCTTTGCCCCTCTCAGCTCGCGGGGAAAGAAACGCCCTATGAAGGCACTTTCAAACACAACCCAGCTCATAATTGGTGCCCTTTCAGCCCTTCTCTTACTCCATTGGTCGTACCAAATCCTAGCAACACCCTTGAGTTGTTATGCAACTAACTCCACTCACTCAACATCAATAACATGCATAACCTCAAACACCTTCTGCAACTCCTCCACAAAGTTCTTCGGATCCTTAGTGACATTTGACCTAGTGAATTCTGGGGAATTCACCTCAAGAATTCACGGATCCAGGATGTATCAGCCACATCATGTCAAACTACTCTTTGTTTTCCAGCTTGGTTGGTCACAACTTGACTCAAAGTACGGATAGCATCCTGAAACTCAGCATTAGTGATCTCTCCTTAGGGTTGCACTTTCGGTGCATTGGGTACCCCTTGATCTTAAGGATCAACATCTCTCCTTGGAGGACAACCTTGAACAGATCTTTGTGGAGGCATAATTTAAAAGATACGCGTAAGCACTAATTAAAAAAAAACTTGTATAGAGTTGAACTCTATCGCACAAAAAGAGTAAGAAGGAAGTGAATATTTCCTAAATGTCGTAGCCTCCTAATTATAGGTGTGGTGCATTTCACATTGATAACCAGGACCCTAAAGACACGGCTTCATAGAAACCCTAGGAGACTTGAAATCTGTTCTTTGATACCAAGTTTTTCACTCCCTGAGCCTATACCCTGGACGTGGCCAACACTCGAGAACCATTGATGGTCCCCAAGAGAGCCATTGGACTGCCTTAACTACTCAACGAAAGACTTACTCAAGTGAAATAGAAATCTCAATTACAAACTCAACTCATAAGTAAAGTAGTTTAACTCAAAAAATACTCAAATAAACATAACTGTTAAACTCACAGTCTTTAAAACATCAACAAGACAAATGAAAAAAGACACTTCAACTACTACTATCTATGAAGCCTCAAACATACTATGATGGAAGTCGGGACAAGACCCACGACATCCTAACAAAACTGAAATATAAATGTGAAGCCCTCCAGAAAGTAAGGAGGCTCACCAAAGCCTCAAATGCAACTGTATCAACGGAGCACCGGGTTGATAACCCAGAATACCTAAATTTGCATCACAAAATGATACAGGCAGAATGGCGTCAGTACATTGAATGTACGAGCATGTAAGGGGAACTCTGCAACATAGCATAAAGCTAGAACTAATAGAAGGGAAGACGTACTCACTTCATTTCAACTCAACCCTCTTAGGAATACTCAACTCAAGAATACTTAACTCAACTCAGTATGAAAGCAATGATTATAAGATGCAATATATATAAATCTTTTAAAATAGTAGATAATAACTCAATGTATATGAAAATACATAAATAAACACTTTACTCTTATTTGGGAGATTCTCAAACCGACAACCATCACTATGAGTAACGTCATGATTTAGTGTCTCACCCACGCTGTCAAAATTTTCCTATACCTTGTCGAAGTATAGGACATCCTCAACTATGTAGATCCACTAAGTTATGCTTAAAAGCAATAAGGAATCATCTAAAAAGTATGATCCTTTACCTATGTTGGCATACATAATTTATGAGGATTTTGAGTTGTCTGGACTCATCCCCATATCGATGCTCAATACTACTCCCAATAATATATAAGTCATGCTCAATATTTAAGACATAACTCCTCCTCATTTGGAGATAATTACTCAAAAGATTCTCTTAAAAGAGATAATACTCAAAAACTCATCATGAACTCATTTGAAAATGAAGGTTTCCTCTCATTTTAAATGTAAAAATGTTTACGCTTAGGAATACTTAGTTCCCTTATATTCATTTTGAAAAAAGAAATTCAACTCTCCTCATTCTCATACTCATTTATTCAAGTCTTAAAACAAGTTATAAATAATTGCAAATGACTTCTCAGAATGACTCAAAAGACTTTCCCGAACTCTACTCATAATCTTTACTTTAATTTGAAATGAAGATTTCAGAGTTATGATTAAGATATGCATGATCTATCAAGGATTAATGAAGATTTTAGTGTGGATATAAAGTAGAGAACATAGGTACTATTCGAGGGAACACACACGGAAGGAAGGCCAAAAGGGTAAGGGACCTGAATAGTAGTTGGGACGCCAGCTCCAAAACTACTGAATAGTAGTTGGGGTGCAATGAGTGGTGCACCACACCAGGCCCCAAACTACTGGGCAGTAGTACTACTGTAGTGGTGAGGCACCGCCCCACCCCCATGCCCAGATTTTTTATAAATCTTTCTTCTTAATTCCAAGGCCTAACTTATCTTTAATCCAACGAATTCCTTCAAAATCCTTTGCAAACATTAACCCAACACAATTACAATGAAATCTACATAAATCGCACCAAGAACAACACTCATTCGCAAGACCCTCGCCTCAAGAACTCAACAAGACTCCATTATTAAAGAATGAAGCTCAAAACCTCATGAACTTTATCAAGAATCTCAATGTATACAATCTCATGAACAAATTCATAATGGAAACTCATAATTGGTGTGAGGGTGAACAAACCCATCACTATGAAAGCTTACATTCATCGAAGGAACTAAGTTCTTGGCGTAAATTCTCAAAGCTTGCAAGAATCTTGAACATTCTTCTTTTTCTCCTCTTGCACTTCTCTTAAAAAAACCCTAAGCTCTTTTGGAATGACTAAAACTGATTCCAATCATTTTAGACCCCTAAAAGGGTGAACAAGACGTGTAAGCCTAGTGGGGTAAGGAAAAGACTAAAATACACCTCCTTAAAATGGATGAATTGCCTTAATTAGACAGGCTGCACTCAAATGGGCATATCTCCTTCAATCAAACTTAGAATTCAGCAAGCTGGAAAGAGGATTCAACGACCTTCGATTTGATATCTCATAGGCCATCGAACTCATCATGTGCTGAAAGTTATGGTCGTTTGAGGTTGACCCAAAACTCACAATTGAAGGGTAACTTATTCCAATCTCAATTTAGCTCTTTGTAATTTAATCTTTCAAAATTTAGCTCTTTCTATGACTAAGGTGTTACAGAAGGGTTAATTATCCACTTGTTACATCTAAATGAATAAAAAGGGGTTGAAACAAAAAAATTATTGATGAGTCAGGTATTTCAACTTATTTAGGGCTTATTATTTAAGGATTTAGTGTCCTCAATGCCTATTTTATGTTCATAACTGATGTTAATGTGTTGATGTGCAATAATAAAGGTATAAGAGTGAGGCAAGGACATTATGATGAAAAAATGAGCAAAAAAGTTTAAAAAGTTAGAGGAAAGCAAAGCTGGAGCTTGCTAAAGCCACTCGGTGACTCAACGAGTGGTCTTTCAGCTCACCTAAAATTCTAGCAAAACAGCCCATAGAAAAAACCAACATGGCAAGCAAACTGACAACTCGACGACACATCGAAAAGATCGGCGAAGAGCAGCAACTCGGCGAGCCCAACTTACTTCACCGAGTTGACTCCGTACTGAAAATTTGAAAACATATAAATACAATTTTTTGAAAGAGGAGAGGAGTTCCCACACTGTCTACTTCTGGGTTTTTGAGAGTTTTTACATTCTAGAACATTGTCTTTACAATTTTTGTAGAGACTGGGAGATTGTGAGATTTTAGTTTTGATTTCATCATTTGAGAATTATAGTTCATAGAAAATCATATTGAAAACATTGTTGGTAACGATTTCCTGCTTTTAATTATGCTTAAGCTAAAACCCCTTACCTTAGGGGTGTGATTAAGTAGTTGAATGCTTTAATTAGCTAATGGGTATTGTTAGTTGCTGATTTTAATGTTGTTTTGAAGTGGCTTTGATTAATTGTTCATGTTTTAATTGATTGTAGTTGCAGATGCAATTCTACATTAGTTCTATATGCTTGCTTGAGAAAGAGGTAATATAGTAGAAAGATTCATTGATAATTGCATGGATTGCGTCTTTAAAGTCTAGATTGAGAAAGTGGGTTTGATTGTCTCTTTGCAAACCCAGCTTGAAAGAGTGGGTAAATTAAGGAAATGGGTTGCTTGGTTGTATTATGCTTGTTGAGGTTCGAAAGAACTCACTTGAAGCGCAATAGTTGATTGAGAAATGACTATTGTACTCAAAACCTAGCCTACCCATTGAGATTTAACAACTTTGAGCAACTAGCAATCACCCATTACGCAAATTAGCATTCAACTGATCACTCTTCTAAGATCTAATATCTACTTCTTAACTTCCCGTTTTGTTTTTCCTAAATTGGTTACCCAAGTTCCCCCATTGTCTATTAATCGTCAAAATTTTGTGATTTATTTTAATGTTGTGAAACCTTTACTTCTACAAATGATTAGGACATGTTCTTACTTCTTAATTAAATTCTTTACCGTATCACTGCCTGTGGGATCAACCCCAACTCTTAGTTGGGTTTATACTTATTAGAGACCGCCTACACATAGAATTGGATGAAGTGCAGTTGAGCATTATAAAAAATGGCATCGCTGCTGGGAAGTGGTGTTTAAAATTCTTTTATTGAAGTGTATTCGTTAACTAATTTTATTGTAGTTGAATTATCTTATTTTTGTTCTTGTTGGTTGATTTAAAACAAGTGAGTAAATGAGTGTAAATGGGAGCAACTCTACTCAACTTGGAAACAATGATGATATTGGGCATTTGCATGATGTCAATGAGGATCAGTTGGGAAGTATGGGTGCTATGTGATTGCCTCCAACTGTGGGCAATACAGTGTTTCATGTGACCAGCACAATGTTGAAGCTGTTGCAAATGAATGGTCTCTTTGGAGGACTTTCTAATGAGGACCATCATGACCACATCTGTAACTTTGTTGATGTGTGTGGGGCATTTTATTTTAAGAACATCACTCAAGAGTTAGTCCGACTCTGTTTGTTTCCCTTTTCTCTAATGGGGGAAGCAAAAAAGTGGTTGACTGAATTGTCAAGGGAATCAATTATTTCTTGGGAGGAGCTCACAAAAGTGTTTTATGAAAGATTTTTCCCTTTTTCGAAGATGGTTAAGTTGAGGGAGAATATTCAGAACTTCAAGAGAATTGATGGAGAACCTATCTATGAGACATGATTGAGGTTCCAAAAGTTGCTGCTCCAATGTCTGACTCATGGATTGTCAGACAATGTGTTATTGCAATATTTCTATCGGATCTTGACACGGTTAACAAAGCTGTTGCAGACCAACTCATTCGAAGTTGAATCATGAGACAACCGTTTGACATAGCATTAGCTCTCCTTGATGAGATGAAATAAAATTAATTATGCTTGGTACACAAGAGAAGATCAAGTTTCTCCTTTGAACCTTGGACTGACAAAGGAACTAATGGAAAAGAACCAAGAGCGAGATGAAAACATAGCCAAGATAATGACCCAAATAGACCTATTGACAAATCATGTCGCGGGAAGTAGTCACAAGGCTGTAAATGTTGTCGGTACTAATAGTGGTATAAACCTCGATGAAGCACACTTTGAGGCCTGTACAATGAAGAAGTGCAATTCTTAGCAAACCAAGAGGGGGGTTCTCGTTCAAGCTATCCAAGGTCAAGTGGGAATCAAGGTTGGAATAGATACTGTGATGATAGTTGGAGAGATCCTGATCGTGAATGGCATGAACGTGTGCAAATTGGATGGATCAAGATGTCGACAAAGATCGTTGTGTGCCTCCCCATGAGCGTCAAAATCCAAAAGAACCAAGGGTCGATCCTGAAAACTTTCGTACCAAAGATATGCTTGCTCACATATTGAATAAAGCAGAAGGATCAGACAAGTTGCTCAAAGAGATGAAAGATGACGTCTCCTCCCTTAACCAAATGATTATATCACACTCAGTATCCATTAAACAACTGCAAACGCGGATGGGTCAAATATCAGCTCACTTAAATTCAAGGCCGAAAGGGGGGCTCCCAAGTGATACTTTAGTAAACCCAAAAAATGAGGCATGATCCCATAACCATGTCGTGCCACAACGTTAAATTAGGCGTTTCTTGGGAGGCAACCCAAGCTTTATTTTGTGTTGTTTGAATAAAGTTTGCTGAATGTGCAGGTTGAAAATTTGAAGTTTGGGAGAAATAGGCATTTGGGCGAGCTCAGAACCCACTTGACGCATCACCGAGTAGTTCGGTGAGCCTAACATTGATCGCCCTTTAGATTAATTGAAATAATCTCATTCCTTCAACTTTGGTGGGCTAGTCTACTCGGTGAGTCACCGAATGGATCGGCGAGGTTAGTGACACTCACTGATCTGGGCGTGAACCGAAGGCTCATGGCCTTCCAACCATTTTTAAATTCAAAACCTTTCATTATATTGAACTTTTCAACTCTTTCACTCTCACAATTGCAATTTAGATGTTAATTTTTTCTTAATTTCTCATGGGTGTCTTCGTGTGATCGAATTTTTTTGCGTTGCTTGCTTTTGCCTATTTTCCTTAGCTTCGTTTGTGTCTTCATTTTAGGTTGGTGTCTTGTATTTACTTTTAATTACATGGGGTGTTTTGAGTATGCTATTGAGGTAGTAAGAGGACTATTTTATGCTTCGATTGTATGCCTCATCGCTTATTGATCATTGTTTTGTAATTGAGCATGTTAGATTTTGTGATTAGCCAAATTTAGTTGATTTTAATTGTGAAATTGCGTGAACTGTGGTTGTAGTATATTGGGTTTAGTGTGGGTGAAGTCTAAGTAACCTGATTTCAACTGAACTTCTTAATTTTGCCAAATGATAGATTGGGTGACGTCGTTCTTAAGGGAAAAGTCGTCATGTTGGTTGAATTTGAATAGATTGGGGGAAGTCTGAGTACCTGGACTAAAATTGCATAGTGGGTAGGCCTAAGTTGCATAGATTTTTGTGTGAATTGCATTGTCGTAGGTTGATGGTCGAAAATTTGTAAATTAGGCTTGGAATTTGACACGTTGGGCCATTTGGCAAGCTAAGTCGAGCTCGCTGAGTGTTTCAGCGGTTCACCGAATGTCCTCTTCATCGCCTACTTGACTTGATTCAGTGTTGAATTATTTTATGATTTTCAGTGATAAGCATGTGCTTACCGAGTAGACTCGGCGACTCACCGAATAACTTTGATCCCGCCTTTTTGAAGCCCAATTTTTGTTAAATTATTTTGTGATATTTGGCGAGCCACTTTTGCTTCGCCGATTAAGTTCGGTGACTTGTTGAATGACTTTTGTGCTGAATTTCTAAATTTTTGTTTCGTGACTTTTGACGAGCTCACTAAGGCTCTTCAAATGATCTCGGTGACACGCCGAGTTGATCGGCGAGTTTTTCTTCAACTTCTTGAAACTTGACATATCGCTAACCCTTTGCAACCACATTCATCTTATTTGCTCATTTTGACAGATATGGCTAGACCAAAAGTTCTAGTAAAAGGTCCTCAACCTCGAAAAAAGGCAAAAGGGGTGGTGATTTCTGCAGAGGTTGCACCTCTTCGATCCACTAGACCTCGACCCACTCAAGCAACTGGCCAGGGTAAAGGAACACTGCTAGCGGAGCCTAGCTCGAGCAGCTCCAGTTTTGATAGCAAGGGTGTATATTCCACCCACCTCACTATATCTAATTTTGAGAGTAAGTATGATGTGGGGTCTGGGACTCTAGTCTATGAGTAAGAGCCAACAGATGATTAGACACTAAAGCGTAGAAATGCTAAGTTGCACTCCAAAGCACTGCATGATCCAGCATGACTCCTAGCACTCCCGACACCTCCACCACATCCAGCACAGATAGCAGAATAGGCATCCCAAGTGCCTCTGATCCAAGGATCAGCACCTCCTCCATACTCTATGAACTGATTTAAGGCATTTGGTATACGGACAATTCTAGAAGAGAAGAGGTTATCCATATATGGGGTAGTGGACAAATATCCAGTAGTGTGGGAGACACTCCGATTTCATAAATTTCAGCAGTTCACAAAGCCCCGTAGTTCATACATACCTATTTGGGTCAGAGAGTGCTACGAGATCTATGCACGGTTACTCCCGAAAAGGAAGAAGAAAGTTGGATCAGCGGTACCATTAGAGTTTATTGAGGTGTGTGGGAAGAAGGTTAAATGCAGTGAGACGGACATAAATGTGTTGCTTACTTGCATGGTTCAGATACTTCACACTTTGACCACTATGATCAAGACCAAGTCATTAGATAAATTGAAAGGGTGGTTGGCCCCATTACTTTCTAGTTCTACGCCCTCATGGATAAAGACGGTAGTCCTAATTGAAAAGAGAGATTTGAATATGGCTGCTAAGTACATGTTCAGTTTCACCAGCAGCACATTGATGCCGTCCTAAAATGAGTCCACCGTCTAAAATCCAAAGGTTGCACTTCTGGGGTGCATTATTGACCGGGAGAGGTTAAATTATGGGCTAATTATTTCTCAGGAGATGGCTATGAGGGCCAAACAGAGTCAGACCTTGTTGCCTTTTTCAGTTCTTGTAAGAAAACTTTGTCACTGAGCTAGAGTGACATTTGTGGCGAAGACCGATGAGTTGAATGCTACCTCATCTAGTAACATTAGGAGGATCGAGGCTGAGTATATGAAGAATGATTCTGAGCAGAGGAGGAAAACACCGGTGGATAATCCCTAGTTGTCGATTGGCTGATACTACTCTTCTTGCTCCGGCCAGTGAGCCGACAAGTATGCCTAGCTCTTCCATCCCTGCTACTTCTGCTACTGTTGTTGTCTCCCGTCCCCCATTGACACATGCTATGCTATATAAAATGGGCTACCTCTCTCATTCGAACGATGTTCGTGCTTCTAGAGTTAAAGCGGTTGTCCCCTCTATTATAGAGCGGGCTATTGAGGCTATACTTGCTCCTATTTGGGAGGAGTTACGGGGACAAAGCAAGTTGATTACTGCCCATGGCCAAACTTTAGACGCACTGATGGCTAGGGTGAAGAAATATGAGCGGAGTGATCAACAGGCCACTAATTTGACAGCCTTGAAGGTTGACATTGTTGGGTTACGATGTGATGTGGATGAATTGAAGTCCATTGACATCTCAATGCTATGGGGCAATGTAGAGATTCTAGAGGGCCCCAGGTCAAATATGCAAGCTACTTCTGAGATCCCTATGGCTACTATAACTGGAGATTCTGTTGTAGCTGATTATGGTGATGAGTTGGATACGCCAGAGACTGATGAGGATGAGTTAGCGACTTGTGAGGAGGTGGTGTATGAGGATTTGGAGGATCTTGAGGGTAAGATTTTCCGGATGGTTACTGAGACGTCCTTGTGCGGCACATCAATGATTGGCTTGAGTGGATCTCAACTCACAGAGGAGGTCATTGTGCATCCTTCTAGTGTAGGAGATGAGTCGGGCACTGATGCCCTAATTGGGGACACGTCGGCTACACAGAGTTCACCTCAGGCTTATCTTGACACTGGGATCTTGACTCTCCTGCACTTTTATTTACTTTTGAGACATTTATTTTCTTTTACATTAAGGACACTATTTAGTTCTTTTGGTGGGGTAAAGTTATCTTGATACTTATCCCCTTGGGTTGTATTTTGTTTGTTTTGGATGTTTATCTGTTTTTATATTGTGTATGACTTTACCCATTTGTTTGGGCTTAAATTTTGAATGTGGTTTTTAAACCACATTGATCCACCTCCTAATTACTTGATTTGTGGATGTTATGGATGTTCTCTTGTACATTTGAGTGCCAGTTGTGACTAATACCGATGACTTAAATAGTGCTCTTAATGAAAAATATATTGTGCTAGTCCAATAGGGAAATTTGAATGCATAAGTCTTGTGTGAACTCTTAGCATTTCATTATGAATAGCCGATTTATCGAGATAAGTTTTTGGAATGACCATTACACACGAGCTTAACTTGTAGAGTCATGATCAATGATTGTGTTGAATGTTTTGTGTGGTGAGGTTTACTTGAAATATATGCATGGTGATATCTAGAACTTTCCCCGTTGGTCTAATTGAATATTTTTGGTGAATGATGTAAATGATCTTAGGCATAAATCTATGAGAGTGAACAAAATTACTATACATTTGTGTGACCACCTTGTGAGTGTGTAAACCTAGTTTGGCACCATTTGAGCCTAATCTTTTCTTCAGAGAAACATGAAACCAAATGGCCTTGTCCTCTCCACCTAAAACCTATGGAGTATGAGTGTGTTTGAATTGTCAACTTAGGCCAAAAGCCTGAGTTGGGTGTGCTAAGAAGGAGGAAATAAATTGAGCAAGAAGTTCATGAAATCCATCCTTGGAGACTTGTGTTGAATAAAAAGATGGAACCCATTCATTAAAAAAAAGAAAGAAAGAAAAGAAACAAGAGAAAAGTAATGAAATTTGTGTTAATTGTGCATTGCGGAAAGAAAAGGGGTGTCTTATGAGCTATACCAAAAAAAATTGTGTGCTTGAATATGCGAAGGATGGTTGTGAAGATGAAAAGAATGAAAAAAAGGGAAAGAAGTGAAATTTGAGTCATACTTCATGAAGGTCGAAGTCACTAAGCCAAAATGATCATACCTTTACCCTCAACGCCGTTACAAGCCTCAAAAGACCTTTGTGATCCTGAATAATCCGAATGATGTGCTGATAAGAAAATATGGGTAAGCCTATGGGTAAAATCATTCATGTGTTTGTCATTGAGAGTGTGAGAGTTGATTTAAATTCCTGAAATTGTAATCCTTGATTGACTTTGTGAGAACATGGAATCATTCTTGGTGTGAGGGCATTTGAATACTCTTGTTGAGCATGAATTTGCATTTGGAGTGAGCATTGTGAGCTTGAACTCTATTTTGATGATGGCTAGTCATAGTTTGAAACTTTCAGTGCACAATTGAACATTGCATGTGTAAATTGAACCTCGTGTGCATTCATGTTGAGTCTCTAGTAGCACTATTTGTAGGCATCTCTATTAGCCTGATTGAACTTATGTTTTACTTGAGGGCAAGAAAGTAAAGCACAAGATCTGATTGGTGAGTAGAGGATAATTTAATGAAGGAGCCAAGCAAAAAGGCCGAGAAGGGGAGTAACTGGACGTGTCGCCGAACTCCTCGGCGAGCTAGACTTACTTCACCAAGTTGACTCCGTACTGAAATTTTGGGATATATAAATATAATTTTTTTAACGAGGAAAGGAGTTCCCACACTATCTACTTCTGGGTTTTTGAGAGTTTTTTACATTCTAGAACAGTGTCTTTTTTGTAGAGATTGTGAGATTTTAGCTTCGATTTCATCATTTGAGAATTGCAGATCGTAGCAAATAAGATGGAAAACTTCGTTGGTAACAATTTCCTTCTTTTAGTTATGCTTAGCTAAAACCCCTTTTCTTACGGGTGTGATTATGTAGTTGAATGCTTTAATTAGCTAATGGGTGTTGTTAGTTGCTGATTTTAATATTGTTTTGAAGTGGGTTCGATTAATTATTCATTTTTAATTGAGGAATTGTAGTTGAAAATGCAATTCTAGTTTAGTTCTCTATGCTCTCTTGTGAAAGAGGTAATAGAGTAGAATGATTGATTGATAGTTGCATTGATTGCGTCTTTAAAATCTAGCTTGAGAAAGTGAGTTTGATTGCGTCTTTGCAAACACAGCTTGAAAGAGTGGGTTAATTATGGATTGGGTTGTTTGTCTACGTTATGCTTATTGAGGTTCGAAAGAACTCACTTGTAGCGCAATAGTTAATTGAGAAATGGCTATTGTACTCAAAACCTAGCCTACCCATTGAGATTCAAAAACTTTGAGCAACTGGTAATTACCCATTACACGAAATTAGCATTCAACTAATCACACTCCTAAGGTCTAATATCTACTTGTTTACTTCCCGTTTTGTTTGTCTTAAATTGGTTACCCAAGTCCCCTCATTTGATTTTAATTGTCAAAAATTTGTGATTTATCTAAATGTTGCGAAGCCTCTACTTCTTCAAACGATTCGGACACATTTTTACTTCTTAATTGAATTCTTTACCATATCACTCCCTGTGGGATCGACCCCAACTCTTAGTTTGGTTTATACTTGTTAGTGACCGCCTACACTTAGAATTAGATGAAGTGTATTTGAGTGTTATTAGTTATGTGTTGAATATGATGATGTGAGTTACCTTAATGTAAGCCTGTTGATTGATGAAATACTTGAAAGCAAGAATGTGGACTTGAATTGTGCAAATTGTTATCTGCTTTATGTGGTGATATTGCTTGTGTGCATTGATTGTCCATACCGTGATGAGACATGTGATGATTTATGATGCTGATGTCTTTGCTGGAAAGTATTATGGTGCTGAGATCTTTGTCGGCGAGTGTTGCAATATTGAGGTCTTCGCCGGCGAATGTTATGACAGTGAGGTCTTTGCAGGAAAGTGCTATTATGCCGAGGTCTTTGTTGGAGAGTGTGATTAGGTCGAGGTCATTTCTAATGAGTGTTATTTTTCCGAGGTCATTACCGAAAAGTGATATTATATCGATGGGAAATAATTTCGGCTAGTGATTTGATTATGTGACTTTATACCTTGATGCTTATGCGTGACTTTCTTGATACTTGAGATTGATGAACTTGTTACGTATGACTAAACTACTTGAATTTGAGATTGACATATTTAATTTATGCTATTGTTGAATTGTGGCTATCAGACTTTGAATATTGGGCCCCATAAGCCGTGTATTAAAGAATTGCTTGGTTGGGCGGATTTATGTGCAGGTTGTACTTTGACGAGGTTCAGTTGGAGAGTCTGGGGCATTCATTTTCTAGCTACTTCCATTGTTTAGTAGGTGCTTGTTGGGTACCATGTTTTTGGTACTCACCCCTTGCTTCACACTTGTGTAGGTTTTGAGCCCGAACCCGCGTAATCTTCTTCTTCTCCTGACAGTCGAGGCTCGTGAAGGATTTGAGAGGTAATTGGTTGTCATCTTGGCAGGCCTTCTTTTCCTTTTCTTTTTAAGCTTTATTCTACTCTAGAAACAAAAATTGAGACTTGTATTTATCTTTCGAATTTAGTATTTTCATTGGCTTGTACATGTGACAACCATATTTTGGGATATTGTTTGGAATAAATAAGTTTTCCATTTTTTTCTTGTTTTGTTTTATTGTATTTCCGCTTTTTCATTCATGTTCATTGGGTTGAGGCTGACTTGTCTTGGTGAGAATAGACAAGTGCCATCACGTTCATTTTGGGTTGTGACAATGGTCTTCCTGAATCATAACAAATCTATATGATATGATCACATTATAGAATAATAAGTATCATTGTGTAGAAGATTGTTTGAGGCCATAAATTGACCTTTGAAATCGACATACACTTTGAATCTTTTGATACTACCATCTTCTTTACGCTTTATTTTGAGAATCCACTTATTTCTTATAGTTTTCCGATCTATAGGTAGATCAATCAATTTCCACACTTGGTTAAATTTCATTGACTTCATCTTGTTTTCCATTGTTATTAACCACTTTCTTTAGTGGGGCATGGAAGAGACTCATTTAGGTTTCTTGTCTCTTCATTATTTGAATTAACTATAAATGTTTTTTCCTTCAATCTCAAATCGACGATGGGAATTTGTAGATGACTTGTTCATCAAGATTGAGATTGACAAATTAATTTATCAATTGATAAGATACTCTCATTGGACCATCAATATCAATTGAATTTGATTCATATGGTATATCTATGAAAAGAGAGCTAATTCATTATTATTAAAATGACTCCCACTTCAATTTATTTTAACTTCAGCAACGAAAACAGTCTGTTTTGTAGCTTCATAAAAAGATAATTTTTGACCTATCTCGCCCTTCTTAGGAAAGTTATTCTCTATGAATGTAACATCATGTGACTCAATTTCAGTTATGGTGCCACTATTTTGTTCACCGATGAACACATAACCCTAATATTGTTTAGAGTATCTTCTAAAGATGCATTTTATCTTCCACTTAAACTTAATTTTCCATATTGGGAAGAAGTATTATGAATAGAAGCAACAAAACCCCAAGGCTTCAAAATGCTCAAAGTAGACTTTCGTTTAGTCTATAACTCATACAGCGTACTCTTAACTGATTTGAAGGGCACGATTAAGTACAAATATAATAGAGAGAAAAGAATCACTTCAATAGGCGATTGTTAATTTTGCTTATGCCATCATTGACCTAATCATTTCTAACAAGGTTCTATTTCATCGTTTCGCAACATCATTTTATTCTAGAGTATAAGAGTAGTTAATTATCTTTGAATTTCTTTCTCTTCACATAATCGTTTGAATTTATTAGACTAATGCTATCTTTCTTGATTGGTTCTTAGAGCTTTTATTTTTCTATCCAATTGATTCTCAACTAAATTCAAAAACTTAATGATGAAACTTAAAGCTTCATATTTGTGAGACATCAAATACATATAACCAAATCGAGTAAAAAAATCAATAAAAGTGATGAAGTAAATAGAAAGCCCTTACATTCATTAAACCACATATATCACAACGAATTAATTGCAATGGAGTATCATCTCTTGTGCCTTTTTTAAATGATTTACTTGTTGTTTTCCGGTTAGACAAGATTCACAAGTAGACAATTCCACTTTATCTATTGTGCCAAGCATACCTTCTTTTGCTAAGTGATTCATTCACTGCTGATCAATATGGTTAATCCTAGTATGCTATGTATTTAAATCATTTTCACAACTAGTATGCTATGCGCTTTTTTTTTAAAAATTTTTTTAGTGTTGATTATTATAATGATGAAAATATCAGATAGGTTATGTCAACCTTAACATAATGTGTTTGGACTTTTTTGCTATTAATCTTATGTTTATTGAAATAATCATTGATTTGCCTCTAAGAATCAAATGAGAGCATTCCACCAATAATATATTTTCATGTTTTAACTTCTCTCATGTTTGGTAATGTTATCGTGCTTCAATTATTGTAGCAGATTTTTCTATCATGATATTCATTTTTCTTTGTTTTTGTTAGATAAAGGAGTCTGATGATGCACCGCAAGTTGTTGTAGCTCTATATACAACAACTCATCTCAATGGGAGTTGTAGTGAGTTTTTGAACTTCTTAAATTATAATGTCATTTGTCCCTTAATAACAAGGTGGAAACTGATTTAACTTAGTGAGATAGTATTCAAGCAGTAGAACTCATCTTTACAGCCTAAATGATATAAAGGGTGTGGTTGTTATTTATGAAAATCAAGTGTATTTTAGTTAAAGTTATTGTTTCCTTTTTTTCTAATTATCAAATTTATTATACCTCCTTTTTCATGTTATGTCTATGTAGTTGTTCTCCTCACCGTGTTGAAAAGTCTTTTGTACAATGTGAACATGCATCTGTAAATTGCCTTCTCAAAGTTTTACTTACTTACCTAGATAGATTTTTATTTTTGTTCAAGGCCTTTGGTAACATTTGATGTTCTGTCGTGTGAGTTTGAAATGTGATGCCAAATTCGAGAAGACAATAGATATAGATTTCTGAAGCAATGGAAAAGTATGATAGTTCTGTCAATTTAATGTTCCTAGATCTTTATGACAAAATTAGCGAGACCTAAAATTGAATGTGTGAATGATGCCCAAATATATTGAATTTTCTTCTTCAAGTTTTATTTTTACCAGAGTGGACAGTGGTAATGATAATCTCAACTTAACGTTGACAACATAAATTTATTTACTTCTGATGATTTATTATAACTTTTTAGGATATTAAGCATGTTAAATGGGATAAGACATTCAACAAATTTCAATGAACATCTTTTACACTATTCTTTTTGCAGTTTGGCCTAATATCCTCGAGTAACACACCCTAAGATATCAGATGATCAAATGATCAACTATCAATTGATGATTTAGGAATGAGAAATAATATGTAGCTCAACCTATTGATGAGCTGATTGAAAAGACAAATGAGCTTGTTGGTGTTTTTCCTAGCAATGATTTATTCTTTATAGAAATCGATATTAATATTCTTCTTTTCCTCCTCTACTAGCTGATAATGGGGTCTTTAAGTGGAAAAAAAATGTTGGTAGTTAGTTGGGATTAATTTTGAAGTGTTAGTTAATTTTTAGATACTGATGAATTCAATTTTTTGGCTATCATGCTTTTAAGGGATCCATGTTGTTGTCATTTATAGTTTCGCCAATATTTTATCTCTCATATAGTCTTGTTTCTTGATCCATAAATTGATTGACATGCAGAGAACAAGTATGAATTGTAAGATGTTTAAAGATGGAAAGCACATATGCAACATGCCTGGTTATAGTGCACCTGTTTTAAGTGAAGTTTAAATTGATATACACTACTAAAAAACTATCAAAAAGCGATGGAAAAAGGCGAAGGACTATGTCACTTTTTTGCCAAAAGCGACGGAAAAGCGACACAGTCGATCTTGTCGCTTTTTGGCTTGACGTTTTTTGAAAGCGATGGACTGTGTCGCCTATTGTTTTTAAAAAATATATTTTTTTAAATAATACGACGCCGTCCGTCGCTTTTCGTCACTTTTCCTAATTTTTAATTTTTTTAAAATCTTGAAAAGCGATGGATTAAGAGACGTTGTCCGTCGTTTTTCTTTTAATTTAATTTTAAAAGATCCAAAAAAGGGATGGACTAAAGGATCTTGTCTGTTGCTTTTATGATATTTTAAAAAAATGAAACCCAGAAAAGCGACTGACTAAAGGACCCTGTCCGTTGCTTTTCTAGGTTTTTTTAAAAAATAAAACCCAGAAAAGCGATTAACAAAACCACCCTGTCCGTCGTTTTATTTGCAATTTTTTTGACGATAAAAACTGGCAGTTCCTACTGTCCACCTGTAAAAGTAATTCAATCTAATTCATCCCCAATCAAACACACAACATTATAAAGAAGTTACACAAAACATAAAACAACAAACTTAGATTAACATTCAAAAATATCTAAATCACAATTCAAAGACTTATAAAGTCTTTCAAAATTTGTTTCAAAATTTCAAAAAGTTCATAAAAGAGACCTAAACTAGGGAGTGCGATCTACAAAATCATCCTCCTTATCATTATCGTTTTGTGTGTCCTCGAGCCGAAGATGTAGTAGGTCGACGAGCGACATTTGACATTTGATCTTTGATTTGCTGAATAGTCACACTCATGCTTTGTTGTTCAGCTACTCTTCTCCACTCACACTCAGGCAATGCCGATGTAAGTTGTGCTATTTGAGCTGACATAGCAGCAATCTGAACACCGTAAAGTGCCTCTGCTTGACATGACGATCCAATACCTTGTAAGTCTGACTGGAGTCGTCTTACATCATTTAAAGAGCCTCGACCATAGACTCTACCTTTGTGTGTCCCCTTTACCACTTTTTCTGTCCAAATTTGGGTGGACAGTTCAAATGTCATTTGGACCGAACTATCTAGATTCTCATTGACGTACTGATTAAACTCATTCTGTATATTAAATATATAAATATTGACATCAATATACACATCATAAATATATTCACTATTAATATATATTATTCATATTAATAACTTACAAAAGTTTGTTCGTCCCTTTCCTCCACCCATATATCCGAATCAAACTCATTTTATTTCTTCTCTACATGAGTCCTCTTGAAAACCTCTTGTTCAAGGGGAGTGCACCCCATTTCTTTTTCCTATAAATAAAAACTAAAATTTATAACGATATATATGAATGAACTAATTTTTTATTTAAAACTTTGTATTAGAACTTACCATCTCTCTTGTAGTTGTTCCAATGGTCTTTGCGCCTCCGGTGAGCAACAAGCCACCCTTAAGACTGCCTCTAGCCTTTTTGGCTTGTTCGGACATTGCCTTGAACTTATCTGTGTTCCAATACTGACGCAAATCATCAAAAACATGAGGCAACATACAAGCCGAACGTTGATCAGTATTTCGGACATTCTTTAGCCAGCTAGATAGTCTCGCGGAAGCCCTCCTCTCAAATGGGTTGTAATGACCATATTGTACCTTGGCTCCCAAGTACACACAGTTTAAAAAAATTTGAATAGTGTTCATTAAATCAATAGTAAAAAAAAGTAAAGTACACTAAAATTACTAAACTTAACTAAAAATTATATACCTTAAATTCATTAAGCATCGCCTGGCGTATACTATTTGGAATCTCGCTCCAAGAGTGATAAGCATGTGTAAAAGTCTTCTAACACGCTCTTTTAAAGCTCGAGCAGCATCTTTTGAAGGATTCCACCTGCAAAACACATAATAAATATGTTAGTTCATGAATAATATATTAAAGTATAAGAAATAAATAAAATAAAGTAACAAATAGATAATATAAACAAACATACGATGATCCATCCGGCTCAATCCTGACTCTACCAAGTCTGTCCTTCTGTCCAGGAGCTAGAGCAGGTGTCTCATCATATGGTGTAGCACTAGGTACAACTGTAGATGAAGGTGATACACCAAGATGCACAAAATGCTGAGTTAATGGAGGTGCACCGGCCATAGCTTCTGACTGCTCACTACTAGAATCTTCAATCCTCATGGCAGATAGCTGAGGAGATGTACCTATGGGAAATAGAGTACCATCCGATATCCTACCTCCCGATAAGGGTCATGCTAGACAAATAGCCTATAAAGGTAGGTCCTCGTAGCATCATGAAGGCAATGCCTATGAAGTAGAGGAAGCACCGACTGGTCGACGATAATTAGGATAATATGCCCAAGGATCTGACGTATCAAATGGAATAGCAAATAATTGAGTATCATGACTAATGCGCTCTAGCGCAGAAGAAATAGATTCTGAAATATCCTCAGGATCTATGGGTCTTCTAGACTTCTTCTTTTTAGTCATATCAGTCTGGATAACTCCAAGATGCTCGTGAGATCTATCATAGTCACCGCCGGATGACATTTGTATGCAAATTTACATTTATAATATATAAAAATCATAAATTAAATAAAATTAGCAAAAAAAATTAACTTACATATGTTCACTTTCATTCGACTACTATTCCTCCTTTCTTGTTTCAATCCCATCATTTTCCCATTCTTCCTCCTCAATTATTTCATTTTCATTATCATCTCATTCTTTGTCATCGAATGATTCATTTTCCTCATTCTCGGATATTTATTCCTCAACATTCATTATCTCATCATCAGATACTTTTTTAATATGTGTTGATGATGTTCTAGTGTGATTTTCAATTCAACATCAACTTGTTGATGAACAATTGCAATATCATTTTGATACACCACATCTAAGACATTGTCAATTTCAATTCTTCCCACAGGCTTAGTTTTTATAACAACCCACTAATTAGCTTTGTCTCTACGCAATGGATATAGAGCGTAATACACTTGTTTAGCATTTTGTGTAATAGTAAAAGGATCATAATTTCTGTATTTCCTGGTGTGCTTAACTTCAATTACATTATGTTGATAATCCACCTTTGTGCCTCTTTGTGATGGATCAAACCACTCACAACGAAACAATACAATCTTTTTTAGGCCAACCTGAATACCTCACTCCAATAATATCATGAATGACACCATAATATTCAATAGTTTGGCCAGTACCATCAACATCACCTTGTATGTAGAAACCACTATTATTTGTTTTCTTGTTCCTAGAAATTTCTTCCATTTGAAACTTAAAACCATTGAGACAATAATTATTCATTGTCTGAATTTGAGATTTAGGTCCAAGTGCTACTTCTTTCACTAATTGCAAATGTTCTACACTTGAGTATTCATCGTAAACCTACGTGATTGTTATTTAATGTAATATAATTGTAACATCTCGCTATTTCAAAGAACTAGAAAGAGCTAGAATTTGAAATAGTCACTTCAAGAAAGAATGAAAAATCTGAAAATTTGTTTAAGTTAAGTATGAGTTTTGGGACAACTTCAAATGACCATAACTCCTAGCTCAGGATGAGTTAGGTGTGCTTCCAGATACCGTAGGAAAGATCTCTGGATTATTTTCCAACAATGCCAAGTTTGCTTAATTCCGAGTTCGTATGAGTGAGATATGCCCTTTGGAAGCTGGGCAATTTAGATAAGGAAAGTCCAATCCGGATTTTGGAAGGGTAGTTTGGTCTTTTCCTTACCCAATTATTTTATTTCATTTTTAGGAGTTTATTTGGGGTCTAAACTGAACATGGACAGTTTAATCTTTTGAAAACTAAGTTAGGGTTTTGAGATAAGAGAAAAGAAGAGGAGAAAAGAGGAGAAGGAGCAACAATCGTCAAGTTCTTTAAGAATCGCTTGTGGATTTCATCAAGGGGTGATCCCTACGAGGTACGTGAGATCACATAGCGTTGGATTAGTTCACCCAAGTGCCAATCATGAATCAATTCAATGAAGTTGTATTGTTTTGAAAGTAAATCTTAAGAGTTCTTGATGAAATTTGTTTGAATTCTTCTGGGTTCTTGTTATTGAAGTTTCTTGAGATTGATTCATGCTTTGTATATTTTAGTAGAATATTACATATATTGATGGTATAGTTGATTCTAAGTGTCTGGGGAAAGAACCAAGTTGAAATAGGGGGTTTAGAGTTGAAGAACAAAGAAGAAAAGTCGGAGTGCACCTGGGCAGTGGCCTAGGGCCTGGGGCGTCGTCCTAGCCAGAGTACCTCAAAAGGGGTTATTATGGTTGGACTCTGGGGTGCCATACCAGCCAGAGCACCCCAACCCAGTCCCTGAAATTCAAGGGCTGGCGCACCGCGCCTCTTAGAGCGCCAGGGACGCCAGTTCTTCCCCCTTTTCCCCCTTCTTTCCGTACTAGTTCCTTAATAACCTATCTATGTTTTCTAGTCGATTTCTATACTCTAAGGCACGTATAAACATAATGAAATCATCTATAAACATGAGATCATGAACCTTGAATCCATAATTCATTTCAAGGAAAGTTAAGAGTCAATTAAAGAGGTTAAGAGTTAAGTCAAGAGAATTTTATAGAGTTTTGTAAAAGTCTTTTACAAACTTTTTAACTTTGTTTTAAGACTTAAACCTTGAGTTGAGTAAAGAGTAAGAGTAAAGTTCATTTCTTCAAAGATTATATAGGAAATAAGTATTCCTAAGAGTTAAAATATTTTCACATTTGAGAAAGAAAGGAAACATCGATTTCCAAGAGAGCTTTTAAGCTAAGTTATGAGTAATTATCTCAAACCAAAGAAAGAGTTTTGTTTTTAAAACATATGAGCTAAGTATATTTTGGGAGAAGTATTTAGCACCGATATGGGGATGCGAGTTCATAATAACTCAAGTCTCTATTAACCATGTGGCCATCATGGGTAGAGAAGGATCATACCCTTTAGATGATTCCTTAGTGCGTTTTAGCATAGACTAGTGGATCCACTTAGTTAAGGCGTTCTATAAGACGACAAAGTATAGAACAGTTCCGGCAGCGTGGGCAAGACGTTGTAACATTACTTAGGCTCAAAGTGGTGGTTGTCGGTTAGAGAAACTCCCACGGTATTATATTACTTTATTATATGAGTGAACTGAGTTCTTATTACATTTCTTTAACATGTTGATTTGTCACCTATCATTTTAAGTGCTTTGTATGAACTGCACTATTATTGTTGTTCTACTTTGCATTTGAGTTGAGTAAAACCAAGGTAAGTGTTATTTTCAGATTCATTTCAAGCTTATGTCATGTTTCAGTATTCCCCTCACATACTCATACATTCAATTTAGTGATTCCATTTGGCCTACATCGTTTCATGATGCAGACATTGGTAACTAGGATCAGCATCCATGGCCTCGATGATCCAGTTGAGCACTCAGAGTCAGTTAGTGAGCCTCCTTTCTTTCCAGTGGGCTCCTTTTACATTGCTTTAGTATTTTAGTTGTTAGGATGCTTGGGGGTCTTGCCCAGACATTCCTCCTTGTTTTAGATCATTTATAGACAATTAGTAGTTCAGTTGTCTTTACATTGTTATTTCATATGTTAAGTTGCCACTTTGGCCAAGTTGAATGATTGACTTTTTAAACGTTCTAAGTTATTTTATCAAACAGTTGAGTAGAGATGCATTGAATCCTTGTATTAATGAATTTAAGTCTTCTGCTAAGTAAGTAAGCCAGGTCAAGGGTTCGCTTAGGGCTATCAATGGTTCTCGAGTGCCAGTCCCGCCTAGGGATAGACTCGGGGCGTGATAAACTTAGTATCAGAGCACAGAGTTCAAGAGTCCTAGGGAGTCTATGAAGCCGTGTTTGTAGAGTCCTAGTTATTGGTGTGAAGCACGTAACATCTATAATTAGGAGCCTGCAACATTTAGGAAATTCCTTCAGTTCTTTCATACTCATTTTGTGTGTTAGAGTTTTATCTCTAAAAAGTTTCTTCTAAGTCATGCTTGCGCGTGTGTTTCAGTAATCATGCCTCCACAAAGAGTTGTCAGAGGTCGTCCTGCTAGGCATAACATTGAGGAGCGAGAGGTATCAAATGCACCTGAAATGCAACCTCAAGGAGAGGTCACTAAAGCTGAATTTCAGGAAGCAAGACAAATGCTAAGTCATGCTGTGACCAACCAAGTTGGGCAACAAAGAGGTGCTCGATAGGAAAAGGCTGATACATTGAGGATCCATGAGTTCCTGAGGATGAATCCTTCAAGCTTCACTGGTTCAAGCACTACTGAGGAGCCGAAAAACTTAATTGAGGAACTACAAAAGTTATTTGAGGTCATGCACGTTGCCGATGCTGAACAAGTTGAACTAGCTGCATATCAACTGAAGAATGTTTCTAGGACTTGGTTTGACCAGTGGAAGAAGGGTAGAGTTGAGGGTGCACCAGTTTTGACTTGGGCTATGTTTGAGGAGGCTTTATTGGGGTGTTTCATTCCTCGAGAATTGAAAGAGGCTAAGGTACGAGAATTCCTTACCCTTAAGCAGGTTTCGCTAAGTGTTCATGAGTATAGCTTGAAGTTCATCCAACTATCCCGTTATGCTCTGGAGATGGTTGCAGATATGAGGAGTAGGATGAGTTTGTTTGTTGCTGGGCTGTCTCATCTGTTGAGTAAGGAAGGTAAGGCTGTGATGCTAATAGGTGACATGGATATAGCAAGATTGATGGTATATGTGTAGCAGGTTAAGGAAGAGAAGTTGAGGGTTAGGGAGGAGTTTAGATAGAAAAAAACTAAGACAGGAAATGAGTCCGGGTAGCAAAGAAGTAATGTGAACCATTCGTCCTTTCAGCCAAAGCAAAAGGGACCTGCTCCATCATCTGCTAGTGCACCTGCACCCAGAAACAAATGTGAGTATAATAGTCAGAATTCCCAGCATTTCAGGGCTAGACCTGCCAAATCTCAGGGTAGTGTGGCACAAGGAGGTAAGTAGGCTCCTGTATGTGCTAAGTGTGATAGGACCCAGTCAGGTAAATGTCGCGATGGTTCCACAGGTTGTTTTAAGTGTGGACAAAAGGGTCACTTCATGAAAGAGTGCCCTAAGAACCGGCAAGGTAATGGGAATCAGGGAAATAAAGCCTAATCTTCATCAGTTGCTCCACCAGATAGGGCTGCACCTAGAGGAGCTACTTTCGGTACTAGCGGAGGAACAAACTGCCTTTATGCTATCACTAGTCACCAAGAGCAAGAGAATTCTCCAGATGTTGTCACTGCTATGATCAAAGTCTTTACTCTTGCTTTTTATGCTTTGCTAGACCCAGGAGCAAGTTTATCTTCTTTGACTCCTTATGTTGCAAATAATTTTGATGTTCTCCCTGCGAAACTCTTTGAACCTTTTTGTGTTTCTACACCTGTTGGGGAGTCTATTCTAGCTGAGCAAGTATATCGTGATTGTGTCATTTCCATTAATCACAAGGACACCATGACTGATTTAATTGAGTTAGACATGGTAGATTTTAATGTCATTCTAGGTATGGACTTGCTTCATGCATGTTATGCCTCCATTGATTGTACAACTTGAGTTGTTAGGTTCCAAATTCCTAATGAGCCAGTTATAGAGTGGAGTAGCAGTTCAGCAGTGCGTCTGAGTTAATGACTCTAGTGTTGAGATATCTCCTACTGAGTCAGTTTCAGTTGTAAAAGAGTTTCCAGAAGTCTTTCCTGATGATCCTCCCAGAGTCCCTTCTGAGAGTAAAATAGACTTCGGTATAGACATTCATCCAGATACTCATCCTATATCTATTCCGACATATAGAATGGCTCCAGTAGAGTTGAAAGAGCTTAAGAAGCAGTTGAAAGATGTCCCTGATAAGGGCTTTATCGACCAAGTGTCTCACCTTGGGGAGCTCCTGTCTTATTTGTGAGAAAGAAGGATGGTTCCCTTAGGATGTGTATATTACTGTCAGTTGAACAAGGTTACCATCAAGAATAAGTGTCCTCTTTCGAGAATCTATGATCTTTTCGATCAGCATCAGGGTGCTACCTATTTCTCTAAGATAGACCTCATGTCAGGCTACCATCAATTGAGGGTAAGGGAATGTGACATTCCAAAGACAGCGTTCAGGACTCGATATGGTCATTATGAGTTCCTAGTTATGTCCTTTTGTTTGACCAATGCACCTATATCATTTATGGACCATATGAAAAGAGTATTCAAGCCTTATTTAGATATGTTTGTTATCGTCTTCATTGATGACATACTAATCTATTTGAAGAATGAGGAAGATCATGCTAGCCATCTCAGAATAGTTCTCCAAACTCTAAAGGATAGAGAATTGTATGCTAAGTTCTAGAAATGTGAGTTTTGACTTGAGTCTATGACATTCTTAGGCCATATTGTGTCCGGTGATGGAATTAGAGTAGATACCCAGAAAATAGAGGGAATGCAGAATTGGCCTAGACCCACATCTCCAACTGATATTAGGAGTTTCTTAGGTTTTGCTAGCTATTATAGAGGGTTTGTCAAGGGGTTCTCATCCATCTCATCCCCTTTGACCAAGTTGACTTAGAAAATAGTGACTACTGCCCCAATATTGACCTTACCAGAAGGCACACAAGGCCTTGTTTATTGTGATACGTCTAGAGTTTATTTGGGTTGTGTGTTAATGTAGAATGGCAATGTTATAGCTTATGCCTCCAGACAGTTGAAAGTTCATGAGAAGAACTACCCAACCCATGATCTTGAATTGGCTATCGTAGTTTTTTCTTTGAAAATTTGGCGCCACTATCTTTATGGTGTTCATTTGGATGTGTTCACCGATCATATGAATCTGTAGTATGTGTTTACGCAAAAAGAGATTAATCTCAGACAAATGAGGTGGTTAGAATTACTCAAGGATTATGAGATGAGTATTCTTTATCACCTAGGTAAGGCTAATATGGTTGATGATGCCTTGAGTAAGTTGTATATGGGTAGTACCGCCATGTTGAGGAAGAAAAGAGAGAGTTACCAAAAGATGTGCATAGACTTGTGAGAGTCCACAAATTGGACTCGTTTAGGGCTTTATTTTAATATAAATAGTGTCCTCAAATGCTTATTTAGTCTAAATATCTTATGAAAATACTTAAGTTTCACGTATTTGAAATTTTAGTGGAAGCATGGACACTTAGGAGAAAAAAGGAACAAAAAGGCTGAAAAGAATGAAGAAGCTGAAGCCTGAGCATCGCCAAGCATGCTTGGCTATTCGTCGAAGGGACGCACTCCACCCTTTGTTCCAGTACGCGATGAAAGGAGCATTTGGCTTTTCGGTGATCAGTTCTGCAAAGCAGAAGCATACCGCCCAATGATCCAGAATGCACAGATGCTAAAGGAAAAGCACAAACATCGATGAACTAGAAGAAGGGCGAATCGTCGAGTGATTCGGCGTTCACGACTAACCTCACCGAGTGATCCGCCAATACTATTTTGTGAAGTCTATAAATACTAAACTATTTACTAGTTTTTGTGGGGAACATTAGAGTAAAAAAAACATTATTGTAATTTTCACTTTAGCTTTCTTATTTTCTCTCAAGTTTGGAGAGGGTTTTTAGGAGACTTGAAGAGAAAAGGAGTTCATCTTCCCCAAATTGGAAGTGGGTCTTCTCCATTCTTTTTTCTTTGCTTATATGAAGGTTTAATTTCTTATACCCATTTGATTTTTCTATCATTTTAGGTATAATTTCTTATTTCTTGATGTGTGGCTAAAAACCCTCATTCTTGGGGTGTGATTTAGCAAATATGTGTTGATATATTGTTGGGTCTTGTTTGCTGATAGGTTAGATGCATTTTAATGGTGATTTCACCTAGTGGTTGTGGTTTAATTTAATGGATTTGTAGTTTCAAATACAAACACCCATGTGTTTTTAGCTTGCTCGAGAGAGAGGTCGTGAAACCAAGACCGCTAGACTAATGGCCTAAGGAGTGGGTCGACATGAGGCTCAGCCTGAGAGGGTAAGCCCTAGTCCCATATCCTAACACTCAGCTCGAGAGAGTGAGTGGGGTAAGGCATAGGCTGGCCTTCATGCGGCAAATGGGTGCCCGAGAGGAACCCATTTGAAACAGGGTAAGTTGCCCGAGAGGGAACTTATCCATCTAAAGCTTAGCCTAGTCACTATTATCTTGCAAATTTCCTATTGAAAACATGTACCCAACGATTTATATCAATATATATTGCGGTCACACCCCAAGAACGTTTCCCCATTCTTGATTTTCTCTTTATTTTTGTTGTTTTAGCTACTTGTGACAAAACCCCCTTTGATATTTGACACTTTGGTGTCACCCACTTGAATTTACTTTGTTTTTATTCGATATTTTCTCAAACTACAGCTAACTAGAACAAAATTCTAGCCTAACTACTATTTTCACTACCACTCCTTTGGGACACAACCCCAACCCTTGGTTGGGTTACTATATTATCGACGATCTAGACACTCGAACCGTATGTTCGTGTCGTTGGTCACGATAAGAATCAACTTGCACGATTGGGAGTTCGTCTAATGGATTCCACTGAAGGAGGAGTAGTGGTGATGAATGGGGCTGAATCACCATTAGTGTCAGAAGTAAAAGATAAGCAAGACCAAGATCCCATTTTTCTTGAATTAAAGTCAAATGTTCATAAGCAAAAAGTATTGGCTTTTGATCAAGGGCGACATGGCATATTGAGGTATCAAGGTAGATTGTGTGTACTAAGGGTGGATGAACTCCAAGAAAGAATTATGGAGGAAGCTCATAGCTCTAGATATTCTATCCATCCGGGTTCCACAAAGATGTATTGTGATCTAAGAGAAGTTTATTGGTGGAGTAGTATAAAGAAGGACACTGCAGAGTTTGTTGCTAAGTGTCCAAATTGCCAACAAGTTAAAGTAGAGCATCAAAGGCCCGGTGGTATGGCTCAAATTATAGAACATCCAGAATGGAAGTAGGAGATGATAAATATGGATTTCATTACTGGGTTGCGAAGGTCTCGCATGCAGCATGATTCTATTTGGGTGATTGTTGATAGAATGACGAAATCAGCCCACTTTTTGTAGGTAAGTACTACCCACTCGACCAAAGATTATGCTAAGTTGTATATTCAAGAGGTAGTTAGACTTCATGGAGTTCAAGTCTCCATTATTTCAGATAGAGGTGTGCAATTTACTACACAGTTTTGGAAGTCGTTCCAAAAAGGCTTGGGTTCAAAGGTTAACTTAAGTACTATTTTTCTTCCTCAGACGGATGGCCATGTAGAGCGTACTATCCAGACGTTACAGGATATGTTGAGGGCTTGTGTGATTGATTTTAAAGGTAATTGGGATGATCACCTACCTCTTATTGAATTTGCTTATAACAATAGTTACCACTCTAGCATCCAAATGGCTCCTTATGAAGCTCTTTATGGGAGAAGATGCAGATCTCCTATTGGATGGTCTGACGTTGGTAAAGCAAGGTTGATAGGACCAGACTTAGTTCAACAAGCTATGGAGAAGGTGAAAGTTATTCAAGAGAGGTTGAAAACAGCGCATATTCGTCAGAAATCCTACACTGATGTTAGGAGAAGGGAGTTAGAGTTTGAAGTAGATGATTGGCTATACTTGAAAGTTTCACCCATGAAGGGTATGATGAAATTTGGTAAGAAGGGGAAACTTAGTCCCCGGTATATTGGTCCTTATAGAATATCCAAGAGGATTGGTAATATAGCTTATGAGTTAGAGCAACCCCAAGAGTTAGCAACGGTCCATCCGATGTTTCATATTTCCATGTTGAAGAAGTGCATGAGAGATCCTTCACTTATCATACCAACTGAAGATATTGGTATCAAGGATAGCTTTTCTTATGAGGAGATCCCTGTTCAGATTCTAGACCGCGTCAGGTTTGTAAGTTGAGGACCAAGGAAGTAGCATCAATCAAAGTCCTTTGGAGGAACCAGTTTGTTGAAGAAGCTACTTGCGAAGCTGAGGAGGATATGAAGATCAGATATCTACATCTCTTTGAGCCCAGAAAAACTCCAGACCAAGGTACTACTTCTCTTCTTAGTACTCTTTAATGTATATGTTTGAGATTTTGAATTTGCTTATTGGGTGTTTGAAATGAATGATAGCTGTCACACCATTAGCCT
This sequence comes from Solanum pinnatisectum, assembly GCA_035578085.1. Lineage (NCBI taxonomy): Eukaryota > Viridiplantae > Streptophyta > Magnoliopsida > Solanales > Solanaceae > Solanum > Solanum pinnatisectum. The sequence goes on from CM069076.1 coordinate 23,657,179, forward strand.
AATAAGGGTAATCTCATTCAAGGGAAAATGTTCCCAAGGGGGAGATATTGTAACATCTCGTTATTTGAAAGAACTAGAAAGAGCAAGAATTGGAAATAGTCACTTTTGGAAAGAATGAAAAATCTGGAAATTTGTTCAAGTTAAGTTAAGAATGACTTTTGGGTCAACTTCAAACGACCATAACTCCTAGATGAGGATGATTTAGGCATGCTTCCAGATACCATAGGAAAGAACTCTGAATTATCTTTGTAATGCCGCCAAGTTTGCTCAATTTCGAGTTCGTATGAATGAGATATTCCCTTTGAAAGTTGGGTTGTTTGGATAAGGAAAGTCCAATCCGGATTTTGGAAGGGTAGTTTGGTATTTTTCTTAACCAATTATTTTATTTAGTTTTTAGGAGTTTAGTTGGGGTCTAAACTGAACTTTGTCAGTTTAAGCTTTTGAAAACTAATTTAGGGTTTTGAGAGAAGAGAAAAAAAGCGGAGAAAAAAGGAGAAGGAGCAAGAATCGTCAAGTTCTTCAAGAATCACTTGTGGATTTCATCAAAGGTTGATCCCTCTAAGATATGTGAGATCACATAGCGTTGGGTTAGTTCACCCACGTGCCAATCATGATCCAATTCAACAAAGTTGTATTGTTTTGAAAGCAAATCTTATGAGTTCTTGATAAAATTCATTTGAATTCTTGTTATTGAAGTTTTTGAGATTGATTCATGATTTTAGGTGTATTTTTGAGTATAATCTTACATATATTGATGGTATAGTCAATTCTAAATGTTTGGGGAACGAACCAAGTTGAAATAGGGGGTTTAGAGTTGAAAACAAAGAAGAAAAGTTGGAATGCACCTGGGCAAAGGCCTGGGGTGCCGCCCCAGCCAGAGTTCCCCAAAAGGGGTTCTGAAGTTTGGGCTCTGGGGCACTGCACAGCTAGAGCGCCCCAACCCAGTCCCTAAAATTCAAGGGTTGGCGCCCTACGACTCTCAGAACGCTAGGGACTCAGTTCTTCCACCTTTTCCCCAATCTTTCCAAACTAGTTCCTTAGCAACATACCTATGTTTTCTAGTCGATTTCTATACTCTAAGTTATGTATAAACATCATGAGATCATCCATAAACATGATATCATGAACCTTGAATCCATAATTCAATTCAAGGAAAGTTAAGAGTCAAGTCAAGAGGTTAAAAGTTAAGTCAAGAGGAGTTCATAGAGTTTTCCAAAAGTCTTTAACAAACTTTTTAACTTTGTTTTAAGACTTAAACCTTGAGTTGAGTAAAGAGTTAGAGTAAAGTTCATTTATTCAAAGATTATATGGGAACTAAGTATTTCCAAGAGTTAAAATGTTTTCACATTTGAGCAAAAAAGGAAACACCGATTTCCAAGAGAGCTTTTAAGCTAAGTTTTGAGTAATTATCTCAAACCAAAGAAAGAGTTTTGTTTTTAAAACATATGAACTGAGTATATTTTGGGAGTAGTATTGAGCACCGATATGGGGATGCGAGTTCATAATAACTTAAGTCTCCATAAACAATTGCCATCATGGGTAGAGAAGGCTCATTCTTTTTAGATGATTCCTTAGTGCTTTTTAGCATAGACTAGTGGATCTACTTAGTTAAGGCGTTCTATATGATGGAAAAGTATAGAACAGTTCTGGCAGCATGGCCAAGATGTTGTATCATCACTTAGGCTCATAGTGGTGGTTGTCGGTTAGAGAAACTCCCACAGTATTTTATTACTTTATTATATGAGTAAACTGTGTTTCTATTACATTTCTTTAATATGTTGAGTTGTCACCTATCATTTTAAATGCTTTGTATGAACTACACTATTATTGTTGTTCTACTTTGCATTTGAGTTGAGTTATTCATGAGTTGAGTAAAGCCAAGGTAAGTGTTCTTTTCAAATTCCTTTCAGGCTTATGTCATGTTTTAGTATTCCCCTCACATACTCGTACATTCAATGTACTGATGTCAGTTGGTCTGCATCATTTTATGATGCAGACATAGGTAACCAGGATCAGCATCTAGGGCCTCGTTGATCCAGTTGAGCACTTAGAGTCAGTTGGTGAGCCTACTTGCTTTTCGGAGGGCTCCTTTTACATTGCTTTAGTATTTTAGTTTTTCGGATGATCAGGAGTCTTTTCCAGAAATCCCTCCTTGTTTTAGAGTCTTCATAGACAGTTAGTAGTTCAGTTGTCTTTACATTGTTATTTCATATGTTAAGACTTGAGTTGCCACTATGGCCAAGTTGAATGTTTGACCCTTTAAACGTTCTAAGTTATTTTATTAAACAGTTGAGTAGAGATGCATTGAATCCTTGTATTAATGCATTTAAATCTTCCGCTGAGTAAGTAAGCCACGCTAAGGGTTCGCTTGGGGCCAGCAATAGTTCCCGAGTGTCAGTCCTGCCCAAGATATAGACTCGGGGCGTGACAATAATTTAGTATAACATGAATATATTATTAAATACTTAGTATTAAATGTAAGCTTGCATACTTACATATTCTGTTAGCCATTTGGAAAATTTTGTATAGATGGCTTCATTACCCTATGTGTTTACGAACAAGCTGATCATTGTACATTTAGATATTTCATTAGTTAATGAACACTTATTAGTATGTAATTAGATAATATATTTGTAACAATTACTTGAGATATGTTTGTCTCTCTGGACAATTAAGAAAAATATGTGTCACAACTAATTGCATTTCCATACTAGTGAAGTCTCGCTTTCCACGCTTTTTAGATCCTCGACCACTTGGATTAAAAATTGATATCGATGGAAATAAAGGATCAATATCGCCTTCATCATTGCAATTGGGCCTGTTTCTCCTACATGACACATCATCACCAAAGTAATAAGAATAAAAATCACCAGTTTCTCTCCCAATATGAACTTGAACAACTAATCCTTTGATTTTTCCCCTTAGCTTAATTGTTCTCTTGAAACTGTCAATTTTCTACATGTATATATGTGTGTGTGTGTGTGTGTGTGTGTATATATATATATATATATATATGAATATACATAACTTAATGAATATTTCAAATGGATACATCCATCTTGTTTGATTGGACCTCCGAGGCGGGCCTCTTGTACAAAGTGAATTGGAAGATGCTCCATCACATCAAAGAAACCACATGGAAAGATCGTCTCCAACTTAGTAGTAATAACAAAAATATTTTCCTCCATCCTATCTAAACTACTCTCCAACAACTTTCCAGAAGACAAATCTTTACAAAAAAGACTTATCTCTTTGATTGGTTTCCATATCCTTTCGGGTGGATGGCTAAAAGCAATAGGAATTAAAGCTTCCATGAATACATGACAATCATGACTTTTCATACCTATCAATTTTCCTTCATTCATATCTGTCCGCTTTCCTAAATTCAAAGCATAGCCCTCCGACATCCTCAAATTTTAAACTCACTAAAAAATTTCACGTTTCTCATCCAATGTGAATGAAAAATTGGCTTTGGGCTTAACTATTTTACCATTTTGTAATTTCTGCAGCCATAACTCTCTTCTCCTACAATATTCATTTATGTCCACTCTAGCTTTCGGATTGTATTTTGTCTTACCCTTAACATCCATCACTGTGTTAAACAAATTGTCAAAATAATTTTTTTCAATGTGCATCACATCAAGATTATGTCGTAGAAGATTGTCCTTCCAATACAACAACACCCAAAATATGTTTTGTTTGGTCCAATTATGTTCAACACCATATCCAGGAAGTTTAGAAGGTGAAGCTTCTGTAACTCTAGGTAATTGAGAAACTCTCACCCAAATTTGATGCCTTGTGAGTAATTGAGGTGGGGGGTCACTTTCAATCTTATTTTTCCTTAATGCATTTTTCATCTTTCTAAACTCATGGTCATTGGCAAGAATTGACGATGAAAATTAAATCATGTATTTTTTCTGCCATGCTTTAAAGTGAATGCCTTACTATTTTCCATGCAATACGGACATGCTAGCTTTCCCGCTGTCATCCAACCAGACAACATTCTGTATGTAGGAAAATCATTAATAGTCCACATTAAAGAAGCACGCTTGACAAAATTTTGCTTAGTTGATACATCATAAGTTAAAACGCCTTCAAACCACAATTGTTTGAGCTCATCTATCAATGGTTGTAGATAAACATCAATCAAACTTTTTGAATTACGGGACCTGGAATTACACAACATAGAAAGATGTAGGGACTTGTCATGCACGTTTCAAGAGGAAGATTATACAAAGTAAGAAATATAGGCCAGCAAGAATAAGGCAAAACAACATTAGAGAATGGTGTGAAGCCATCTGCACACATCCCCAATGTAACATTTCTTGGTTCACTAGAAAAATCAGGATATACATTATAAAAATGCTTCTATGCTTCACGGTGCCATCTCATATGTAGGGAAGACCTCATCGATGCATACAACCTCTTTAACCTAGGAATAAGAGGTAGATAATGCATCGCCTTAATTGGGACCATCTTTCCAGCAAGAGTCATCTTATAGCGAGCATGTCCACAAAACTTAAAAATTTCTAATTCACTATCAATTTTGTAAAACAACATGCAACCATTAACACAACAATGAATTCTATCATAAGTCAATCCTAACTTGGAAATCAAACGCTTTGCCTGATAGAAGTTCTTATGTCTGTCAAACTCCGGATTAACTAGTTCACCTAAAATATCAACCACTAAGTCCATAGCCGTATTAGGAACATTCCAATTTGATTTAATATTCATTAATCTAACTGCAACTGAGAAGGCAAAATGTAGACTCCCTTCACATAGTGGATGACTAGACTCTTCTAATTGATCATAGAAGCGTCTTGCTTCTTCATTACGAGCTTCATCAAAATATTGTTCGGCTTCCATCCCATCTTGAACCCCGAAAGCATCATTTATCATTTCATGAACCCTATCATGTTCAACCCTATCATCATATTCAACCCTAATTTGGCCGTGTGGAACAAGCGTATTATAATCATCCACAGGCATTAAATTATAAAACATACCATTCAATCCATCTCTTTCTCCATTATCAACCCATACAAAATATATAGGCTTAAATCTATTACGGTACAAATGAACCATGATTGTATCTGGTTCAAAAAATTTTAAGCACCTACACTACAAGGATAGCTAATCAATCCATTATTCTTGAAAATATCAAGTGTCATTGTATATTCAATAAAACATCTAATACCATCAATAAACTCAACTTTCAAACCCCAACCAGTTTCATAATGCATATTATACATCTACAAACGATGATCCATCTACAAAAATATAAATATTCAATTATAAATTAAATTTAATAATAATTTAACTACATTAAACTAATTTATATTGTTAATATATATTTATAATTAATTAATAATTATATTTATTATTACTTATATACCTAATTAATTAGTTCATAAATACTACATTTCAACATCTACAAAGTTCAAGCTTAATTAATTCATAAATTTAATTAAGTTTAAGATTTCAAATAATTAATTATATTTCTCATTAAGTTCAAGTTATTATAAATTAAGTTGAAAGTTATAATTAAGTTCAAATATATTAAGGTCAATAAGATTTTAATAAGTAATTCAAAGTTCAATGATTAAGTTCTAATTAGTTAAGGTCATCAAGAATTAGTTATATTCAAGTTCTAAGTTCTAAGTTCAAGTTCTAAATTCAAGTTCATATCAAAGTTCTAAAATTAGTTATACATAAACTTCAAATCCAAAAATTAGCTAGTTATATTCAAGTTCTAAGTTCAAGTTCAATAACTAAATTCAAGTTCATATAGAATTTATAAACTTAGTTATATATAAAATTCTAATCAAAGAATTAGTTATATTCAAATTGTAAGTTCAAGTTCAAGTTCTAAATTCAAGTTCATATAATCTCTAAAATTAGTTATATATAAAATTTTAAGCCACGAATAATTAGTTATATTCAAGTTCTAATTATGTTCAACTACTTCAAGTTCTAATTAAATTCATCATATATCCAATTTCTAAAATTAGTTATACATAAACTTCTAACTCAAGAATTAATTAGTTATATTCAAATTTCAAGTTCAAGTTCTAAATCTAACTTCAATTCATCTAACTTCCAATTAACACTTCACTAATTAACAATCAATCAAATTAAAAAAAAAAATCCCAATTCACAAGTACTAAAATAAAAAAACCCTAAATCATTCACTAACTAACTAACGATCAATCAAACTAGTACTAAAATATAAAAACCCTAAATCATTCACTAACTAACAATCAATCATTCAAACTAACAATCAATAAAACACAAATTCAATACACTAATTAACAAAATCATATATAACTCAAATTGAAAAAATTAAAAAACAATTTTCATGAAACCCTAACCTTAAATTAAAGGAGAAGGAGACAATAGAGTGGGGTCGGGGTTGGTAGCGGCGCAGTGGGGTTCTTCGTCGGCAGCGTCCGCGTCCGGTCTTAGAGATAAGGAAGAGATAAGGAAGAGAAGAGAGAAGGAAGATAGATGGAAAAATGGGGAATTTTTGTGTCTGGTCTTAAGATATTTTAAGAAAAGTGACGGCAATGTCTCTTTGTCCATCGCTTTTTTAAAAATATTTGACCAAAAAGCGACAAACTAAGAGACACTGTCCGTCGCTTTTATTAAGTATTTGACTAGTATTTTGACCAAAGAGCGACGAACTAAGAGATGTTGTCCGTCGCTTCGTTATAAAATAATTAATCGATTAAAATTAATAAAAAGCGACGGACGGCGTGGTTATTTTTTAATTTATAAATAATTATTTTTAATAAAAAGTGACGAACAACGTCTCTACCTATTTTAAATAATTAAGTATTAATTATATATATATATATATGTGTGTGTGTGTGTGTGTGTGTGTGTGCAAAATCCATGAAATAAAGCGACGGACTAAGAGATGCTGTCCGTCGCTTTTTGTAAAATAATTTAAAAAAATTATTTTTATCAAAAAGCGATGGACAATGTAGCAATTGGCGTTGCTTTTTTGAGCGACGCCGTCCATCACTTTTCTTTCCATCATTTTTTAATAGTGTTTTAGTAGCGATAGTTGTCGTAGATGCTAGATGCGGTGTAGTGCTTCTCATATAGTCCTAATCTGACTTGAGCAACAAAAGAGTTCAATGCTTGGGTTAGATGTAAGATCTGAGAATTAACTGAGCAATCTTATTAGTCATTTATGATGTTATCTTTTTTATACTTGAAATGCCTCTATGGTTCTATCAAAGCATTTTCAGTGTGAACAACTAAATTGAAGTACTATCGGACATACTTTTACTTCAATATAACTACAAATATGTATATTTGTGTACTGTTCATAACACTATCTTTTATTCTTTTTGTATGGTATAATACATGATGCAATGATCCTCTACTAGCTTTATTATAATATTACAACATCTTCCCCATGTCAATCATTTTACATATACGACATTGAATTGCCTTAATAATATTAGAGCATGAGCTTTTATGTTGTTTTTTTCCATTGGTTACTTTTTGAGTTTTATTTATTACCAAATGACTCTGCAAAAACCAAGAATTAACCAGTTTGTAAGTTAATATGTTGGGTCCGTTCTTGAGCACGGGCCATGCTCATCTAGTGTATATATATAAGATTGACTGCTCTCAAACAAATCTTAATTGAATCTATTTTACTTCACTGTACAACATGTTAATTTGACAACACATGAATTGGACAATCTAATAGAAATAAGTTTAAATAGCAGTGCAAAATTAGGAAGAAAAAAATATACTTTTTCTATCATATATTATTATAAGTGGGAAGATTTTGTCTTCCAAGTTGGATTATAGTTTTACCCTTATTATTAATTAAAATGTTTTAAAAACCTAACTAATTAAATATTAAGTAATAATATTTTAATTGTTTTTAGATTAGGAGTTATTTATTAGTATGAAAATTAAATAATTATTAATTTTATTGTGTAATGAATTAGACAAATGAAGTAAAGTAACTTGTATATACTGTCCTTGGCATTAGAATTATGTGATTCAACTTCCTAGCAGTAATTACAAATTAATACAAGTGCATGTATGGTGAAGAACCCAATTACAAATTAAATGTTAGTGCATCATGTATGGTGAAGAAACCAAGAGTTTTTTTACAGCATGACTTTTGAATTCCTATATAACATTAAGATATATTCCCTAACTTATAAATACACTAGTGTGCTTCAGAAGGTACTTTCCTATAAACTTTGTCATGAAGTAGTCTTAATTATTTTTTTGATTTTGTTTGTTTCGTTAACATAATGAACCATGGCGATACTATTATAAATTTTCTTAGTTATTTGCTAATTATTTCTATTGTTATTTATTCTCAATTGTTTACATTGCTTACTGATCAGAATGTAAATTATTAGCAACAAAAGAACTTTGATATGAATGTCACGACCTAGACTGTCGTGATTGACACTCACACTAATCCTCCAATGGGAGAACCGTTAATACAAATCAGCTAACCCAAAAGCTAGATATTTAAAGATACAAAAGCAGGTTTAAACGCAGAAATTAAAATGGAGTCCCTATAAAACTCCAGAAGTCTAACAAAAATCTTACTAAAACATTGCGGAAAATACCCCTAGAATTTGAAAGTCAATGTACAAAAACTCTAAAGTTCAACAAGTCTAAGGAAAATGGGTACAACCCAAACTAAACAAGAGAATATCTATAGTACTAGTTTAAGTCCGAATAGAAATGGACTAAACATAATGAGAACTCATGACAGCTTGAAAGAACTGGCTCACCCTTGAATTCGATCTCGATCACTGATCTCCTAAGCGAGGTCTGTCAGTAGCCTCCTGAAGATGCCCTGTACTCAACAAAGAAGGAGCAAGTGCAGTATTAGTACACAATCACACTGTACTGGTAGGATCGCATGGCTATTTGAATAAGCATAACATATATTAATAATCACAGCAATGTAAACGTGACAAGCACAGAATGTGAACACATATAACGATTATTAATCATGAACAACTCATAATTCTACATTCTCTTTAATACGCATATACAACAAGTCATTGGTCCTCTCATGGAACCCACACTCAAACTGTTAGTGTACTGGATCGTGGCCCCCATTTCAAGTTAGTGTGTTGGATTGTGATACCTGTTCCAATAAGTATGTCGGTACGTGACATCCGATCCCAGTCAGTGTGTCTGAACGTGACACCCGCTCCATTCAACATACTAGAATCACAATCACAATGTATATTCTCACAATCATACAATCAAGTGTTGATTCATGGCATACAATCATTCGTTCTCATTTCATTAGGTTTGATCACAATGCTTCATTCAAGTACACACATGCATCACAATGAAGTAATCATCAATATATATCACGCAACAAGAAATCAACCATCACCTACCTCGAACAAAGCTTGAATCCTCCTAAGAATCTTGATTCTTCCCTTTTCGGATTCTTTCTACTTGCTCTAGGTCTACAAACAAACAATTCAATACGAGAATTAATAATTAAAGTTTAATTTCCCAAATGATGACAATCCTAATAATCCAAGACCCAAATTATGATCCTAAGGTGCAGCTAGAGTTTTTCTCACCATCCAAAACTGTACAAAACCCTCCCCCAATGATATACAGTCAAGACTTTACGTTCTACGGATCGAACTACAAATTAGGGGAGTAAAATCCTTACCTTTAGTGCTAGAAGAGGTGGAAAACTTTCAAGAACTTGCCCTGGGTCGTCTCTTAGCTCTCAAGTTTGATACTTGTAGAATAATAACTTTTTTGGGGTTTATTTATGACTTAAGCCGTGTCTATCCCACCATAGCAGACCCCATCCCGCTACAGCGGCCCCGCCCTAGCTGGAATAATTCGGCCTTGGCGGCTTGTACGGAAACTGTGAGCTAATTTATGAGTTCTAAACCCCCATTTCACAACATATCTTCATCCCATGACACTCAGACCATACCTGATCACGGTAAGATAAATTTTGGGAGTTCTACTCGCTCGAATTCGATTTTGTAAAGTTGTACGAGTTCCTTAACATTTTAGCTATCTACCTATGTGATCAAATTCATAATTAGATCTCCCGTTTGTTACCATATTTTGATAGACCTCAATAACTCCTATTTCATCCAAATCTAGACTAGGTTGGGAAATTTCATGTTACTACCAAAAAGTTTTTCGGCCCAAAAAATTTTCTAGTTGGCGTTTCTATAACGACGAAATAGGTCGTTACAATAGATACCGATTTACCCATCACTCGTCCCCGAGTGACAAATCGGGAAAAATGGCAAAAGTGAGACTAGAGTAATACCTGAATTGACGAACAACTGGGGATACTTGTCTCGCATGTCTTTCTCGGTTTCCCAAGTAGCTTCCTCAACTAGACGATGCTTCCATTGAACTTTCACAGACTTAATCTCTTTGGTCCTCAGCTTCTGGACATTATGATAAAGAATTGCAATCAGTTCCTCCTCATACTAAAGGTCTTTGTCTAACACAACTGAGTCCCATTTTATAATGTAATCCCATCTCCAAGATATCTCTTCAACATGGACACATGAAACACTGGATGAACTCCCGATAGGTTTGGAGGTAAAGCCAATCTACAAGCCATTGGCCCTACACAGTTAAGGACCTCAAAGGGACCAATGTATCATGGACTAAGCTTGCCCTTCTTGCTGAATCGCATTACCCCTTTCGTTGGTGATACCTTAAGAAGAACTTTCTCACTAGTCTGAAATGCCATGTCTCTTACCTTATAGTTTGCATACATCTTCTGTCTACTTTAGGCTGCTAAAAGCTTAGCTTGAATACTCCTCACTTTATCTTGATCATCCTTCACTAAGTTGACCCCCAAAGGTTTCACATCTCCAGCCTCAAACCATCTTTTGGGTGATCTACACCCCCTCCCATACAGTGCTTCAAATGGTGTCATATCAATGTTGGAGTGGTAACTATTATCATAAGAGAATTCGCATAAAGCTAGGAACTTATCCCAATGTCCTCCAAAGTCAATCACACATGCCCTCAACATGTCTTCTAACACTTGAATAGTCCTTTCTGATTGTCCGTTTGTCTGCGGATGGAAAGTTGTACTAAAAGTGAGTTGTGTGCCCAATTCATCATGTAATTTCCTCCAAAACTTGGACGTGAACTGCATACCACGGTCTGAGATGATAGAAAGGGGCACCTGTGTAGCCTTACTATCTCTTTTACATACACCTTAGCTAATTGCTGAGCATTATAGTCTGTTCTGACTTGAATAAAATGGGCTGACTTAGTTAATTTGTCAACCACTACCCAAATAGAACCATACTTCCTCAATGTCTTGGGAAGGCCAACCACGAAATCCATAGCTATTCTTTCCTACTTCTATTCTGGAATTGGCATTCTCTTAAACATATCTACAAGCCTTTGAGCTCATATTTTACCTGTTGGCAATTTTGACACTTAGCCACAAACTCAGTTATATCTTTCTTCATGCTAGGCCACCAATATGGTTGCTTCAAGTCTCGGTACATCTTGGTCATATACAGATGAATGGAGTACCGCGAACTATGGGATTTCTGTCAATAAATTCTAAATCAAGTCACCAACTCTAGGAACACAAATCCTTCCTTTAAAACTAAGCACACCTCTCGAATAAAAAGTGGTCTCTTGTGGCTTGTTTGACACTGTTTTATTTATGAGTTCTTTCAAATGCTCATCCTCAAACTTTTTGACCTTGATCTCCTCAATGAACGTGGCCCTTACTTCAATGCTAGCTAACACCACACCTTTCTCTGAGATGTCCAATTGCATGAACTTAGATTGCAAGGTTTGAATTTTCTTAGCCAAAGGTCGCTTGGATAAGGTCAAATAATCTAAACTACCCATACTCACCGCTTTCCAGCTTAGTGCGTCCGCCACTACATTGGCCTTACCTAGATGGTATTGGATGGTCACATCAAAATCCTTGAGAAACTCCATCCACCTTCTCAAATTCAGATCCTTTTGAGTGAAAACATGTTGTAGATTGCGTTGATCGGTAAATACCTCACACTTAACACCATAAAGGTAATGCTGCCAGATCTTAAGAGCAAACATTACCGCTGCCAACTCTAAATCATGTGTTGGGTAATTCCTCTCATGCACCTTCAACTGTAGTGATGCATAAGCTATGACATTCTTATCCTACATTAATACAGCACCCAAACCCGAATGTGATGCATCACAATAAACAATAAAATCTTTACCTTTCACTGATAGTGCTAGAATAGGTGTTGTGGTAAAAAGAGTCTTGAGCTTTTAGAAGATCTCCTCACATTGTTTAGTCCATTCAAATGGTATCTCCTTTTTCGTCAAATTTGTCAAATATGAGGCAATAGAAGCAATTTTTTTCACAAACTGACGATAGTAGCTAGCGAGCCCCACGAAACTCCTAACTTCAGTCACAGAGCTAGGCTGGACCCAATTCTTAACCGATTCAATCTTTTGGAGATCTACCATTACCCCTTCCTTTGAAACTTCATACCCAAAAAAGGTAACCGAAGTAAATGTAAACCAAAATTCACACTTAGAAAATTTTGCATACAACTTTTGTTTCCCAAGAACACCCAGAACCATACGAAGATGGTCGGCATGCTCTTCCTTACTTCTTGAATAAACCAAAATGTCATCAATAAACACTATCACAAACAAATAAAGAAAGGGTTTGAACACCTCATTCATCAAACTCTTGAAAGTTGCTGGTGCATTTGCCAACCCGAACGACATAACTAGGAACTCATAGTGCCCATATCGGGTCCTAAATGCCATTTTTGGTATATCCTGAGGCCTAATTTTTAACTGATGGTAACCAGACCTTAAATCAATCTTAGAGAACACAGATGCACCTGCAACTGGTCAAAAAGATCATCTATCTAAGGCAGTGGATACTTATTCCGAATGGTGACCCTATTAAATTGGTGATAGTCGATGCACATTCTCATACTACCATCCTTTTTCTTAACAAACAAGATAGGAGCACCCCACGGGGAAGCACTAGGACGAATGAATCCTTTATGAAGAAGCTCTTGGATTTGAGCCTTAAGCTGTCTTAATTCTGCCGGAGCCATGAGATACGGAGGGATGGAAATGGGGTGAGTACTAGGTCCCAAATCAATGCAAAAATCTATACCTCTATCCAGAGGCATACTAGGCAAATCAGTAGGAAACACTTTTCTAAATTCTAACACCACAGGAATAGACTCAATAGAGGGAGACTCAACCTTAACATCTCTAATATGAGCCAAATAAGCCCAATAACCTTGCCCCACCAATTTCCTAGCCCTTATGAAGGATATGATCTTAGTTGACTTAGGCTTGTACACTCCTTCCCACTCTAACTTTTCCCTATCGAGGAACTCTAGAGTCCAAAACTTAGTATTATAATTAAGCACAACATAATAGGGGGACAACCAAGCTATGCCTAAGATTGTATCGAAGTCATCCATATCCAAATTAACCAAATCAACCTAAGTCTAAAAACCCATAAACAAGATATAAGAAGCACGATAAACATGGATGACTATGACAAACTCTCCAACTGGGGTAGAAACATGGATGGGGGCATCAAGTACATCACAAATCATATCAAATCCTAAGGCAAAATGAACGGACACATAAATAGGTAGAACCCGAAACAAACAATACATTAGACATCCTATCACAAACAAGAAAAGTACATGTGATCAATGCGTCAGAAGACATTGCCTCACTCTTGCCCGGAAAGGCACAACACTGGGCCATGTCATCTTAACGGGCGACTTTCCTACTTGGCTGCACCATACCTCTGCCTTCATTACCATTTTCCCAACTTCCATAGCATCATTGATTTCCTTCTCGCTCACCTTGTGGTCGTCCTCGACCATTATTACCATTTCCTAGAGGTACCACTTCTCTAGTCTGTTGTTGCGTGGGGTCCAACAAGCGCGCGTGGGGACATTCTCTCCTCATATGTCCAGATTCTCCACAATTATAAAAAAAGTGCGATCAAAAGATGGTTTGCTGCCCACCGAAGGTGCGGCTCCCTGGCTATCCTGAATCAAATTCTAATGTGCAGTTCCCGAGTAATTACCTGTAGAAGCATGCATAGCGGACTGAATTGGCCAAGCTGCAAGTGTCGGTCTCCTTGAACCTCTAGAGTAGGAGCCTGAAAGTTTCCTATGCTCTTAGCTTTCTTAGCCAACGGCTTAGCTTGCCCGTCTCGCTACATCCCCTCCACTTTCTTCACAAAATCTGTTACCTAACTAAAACTTTTCCTTGTAGAAGTCATGTGTACAGACAATACCTGTAACTCAGATGAATAGATGGATCCTTTCTTCCACAATAGTCACCAATTGTGTATCATATCTAGACAAGCCTGAAACTTAGCCTTATAAGCAGCCACAAACATACCACCTTGCTCCAAATCTATGAACTCTTCCTTCTTATGATCTCTCAAAGTCTAGGACACATACTTTTCAAAGAACAGAGCATGAAACTGGGTCCATGTGAGAGGGTGTAGCTGAAGATCTGCATTCCACATATGCTCTCCACCAATGTTTAGCCTCGCCCTGAAGTTAGAAGGTCAAGAACTCTACTCCATGCTGATGGACAATTCCCAACTTATGAAGCCTCTCATAACAATCTAGGATGAACTCATAGGCGTTCTCACTCTCAGAACCATTGAACACCATGGGCTTCAATTTCAAAAACATAGTCAACATCTCATGCTCATTAATAGTTATTACAGGACCCAACAAAAGACGGAAAAAGGCATCAGTACCTAATGTTGCATCACCTCTGAGACTCATAAAAGTAACGGGGCGGTTGATTGGGGGTTGAGTTACTTGCACTACTCAGAGGATTCCTGGTCTAACCAACCCTTTCAAAAACTACATGATTTGTTGAGCTAACACTGGGTCTAAGGGAGGAACGCTGGTATTCCTAGTCGGGGCATCCTCTTCTGGTCAAACATCCCCTTCGTCCTCATTCTCCACATTTTCTTCTACCTCTTCATGATGCACAAGAGGAACCTTATCTCTAGGAGTATTCTCAACTGGTGCTCCATCCCTAATTGGTGCTACCCTTCCTCGGCCTCCGCCCCTTGCTCTTCCTCTACCTTTGCCTCGATCACGACCTCTTGTTGTGGATTCCTCAGCTGGAATATTAACAGGAGCTACGGGCATGATGCTGTTGAACGTAGTGTTAACCATTTGCGGACAGAAGAGTAAAGGAGATTAGATACCAATTTGGATCACCAGATATAAATTGGAACCAAGTTAAAGCAAGAAAGGAGAAAAGATAAAATAGAAAGATTTCCTAAAGTCCTATAGCCTCTCGAAGAAAAGTATAGACATCTCGGTACCATTCCACAAGAGACTACTTGACTCGTTTTGGTACAACGAGATTAACGAACCTAGGGCTTTGATACCAACTTTATCACAACTCAGACCGTCGTGATTGGCACCCACACTAACTTAATACTAATCAGCTAAACCAAAAGCTAGACATTTAATGATACGAAAGCTGGTTCAAATGCAGAAATTAAAGTGGAGTCCCCATAAACTCCGAAAGTCTAATAAAATTCCTACTAAAACATTGCAGAAAAACCCATAGAATCTAAAAGTCAATGTACCAAAACTCTAAAGTTCAACAAGTCTAAGAAAAATGGGTACAACCCAAACAAAACAATAGAATATTTAAAGTACTAGTTTAAGTCGGAATAGAAATGGACTAAATATAACGATAACTCATGGCAGCCTAAAAGAACTGGCTCACCCTTAGATTCAATCTGGATCATTAATCTCCTAAGTGAGGTCTGTTAATAGCCGCCTGAAGATTCCTTGTACTCAACAAAGAAGGAGCAAGTGTAGTATGAGTACACAACCACAGTGTACTGGTAGGATCATGCGGCTAATCCAATAAGCATAACATATATCAATAATTATAACAATGTAAACTCATATACCGTTTATCAATCATGAGCAACTCATAATTCCACATTCTCTATAATACACATATACAATAAGTCATTGGTCCTCTCACGGAACCCACACTCAAACTGTTAGTGTATCGAATCGTGGTATCCGTTCCAAGTTAGTGTTTTGATTAACGTTTCAAAGACACTTCATCCAATTCTAAGTGTCAACTGTCGTTAAATCAGTATAAAACCCAACTAAATGAGTTGGGGTTGAATTCAACATGGATTAGCTTTCTTTTAAATTTGATTAAGAAATTATGACAGTGACTTTTGCAACTGAATAAATAAGCTTTGAGGAATCTATGAACCAAACTCAAAGACGTTGTAACTAATCCAAGTGAATAATTGTCAGACTACTGAACCACATCAACAATCAACAAGGGACAATCAAATAAGGAGGCAATGCTTGGGGGATTGACTAACCAATTGCTAGATTCAACTCAACGGGTGCAAATCACTAATCAACCGTGTCAATTTGTTACGGATAGGGTGGACTTTAGATAAGACACTTTTCTCTCGAACAAATACCTTATTTCCACTGAGTTCTTTCAAACCTCAATGTATACCAAGAGACGACCAGCGCACAATCTCATTAAATCTACTCTCTTGAGCAAATGATGGAACTTGGGTTTCACTTTCTCAAGCTGAAACCGTCAAGACCCACTAGCTATGGATGCCAAGAAACTACCTTAGGTCTACATTTCTTTTTCAAGCAAGCGTAAAACCCTGAAGTATATTGCAATAGACATGCAATATAGAAGTAAACCACAGTAAAAATTCAGACCCCACTTCGAATTAACACTGGAAATCAATAAACACTAGCACCCATTAAATTGAACACAACAATTGGTTACATTATCAAACCCCCAAGATTGGGGTTTTAGTCAATCATTGTAAAAAGACAAAATTTGATACCTGCTACATGCTCCATAGCTGGGTATTTGAAAATCAATAATTATTATGAAAAATCTTCACTCTATTACAATACCCAATTGAAAATATAACTAAAATTACTAAAAATAACAATAATAGTGTTTTTGCTCTCTTGCCTTTATTCCTCACAATTTCTCAATGCTTTCTCTCTCTTCCAAAAGTCAATTTATACTAATCTAAGGTGTGGCTTTTTGGGATCAATCGGCGAGGAAAGTCGGGCTTCGCCGACCATTCGGTGACTCGGCGATCGTCCTTTTGTCTCGCCTTCTTTCTTCACATCTTCCTTATCCAACCATTGTAATTTTAGGTGATCGGATCGCCGTTCCATTCCGCAATGCCCCCTTTTATCTTTTAGCTAGCCCGTCTGCATTTATCTGGATCTTCATCAGTACTTTTGGCGACATGGTTGTCCTTTGCTGATGTAATCGGTGACATGCGGAATGGAAATGATGTTCGCCGAAGCTCCTCCTACTTCAGGCTCAGTGTTCTGTAAGTTTAGGTGATAGGGGAGCAACTTGGCGATCCGCCAATTTATCTCGGTGATCATCAGGATTACTTTTTCCTCTCTCTTTTTCAGCTTGTGTTGCCCTTGTTGCCCATTTATGCCCTAATTCTGCTCCTCAATCCATATATTTGAAAATCTAGGATTTAACATCAGTTATTGGCACAAAATAAGCATTTGAGGACACTCAATCTATATAAACAAGGCCCTAAATGAGTCCAAGTCCAGGACTCATCAGCACCCCCAACTTAAACTTTTGCCTGTCCTCAAGTAAAACTCAACTTCAACATTTCGAAAAGGATGTCTTAAAAAATGCTACAAAAGACTCAATTATGAATGCACACTACAAGACTCAACTTACTAATGCAAGGATCAATTGTGCACTCAAAGATTCAGGTGTGACTCACCATTGTCAAAGATTCTCAAGTTCACCATACTTGCTTCAAATGCAAGTTCAAGCTCAACAAAGGTACTCAAATGCCCTCACAACAAAGATGATTCCATATTCACACACAATTCTTCAACAAATTGTAGTTTCGAAATCACATACAACTCACACACTCACAAAGATGAACACATGCATGATTTCACCCATAGTTATGCCCTTATTTTCCAATCAACATTCGTTTCAGCTCACTCAAGATTAAAAAGGGCTTTTTAAGGCTTGTAATGAGGCTGAGTGTAAAGGTATGGTCATTTAGGTTCAGTAGCTGCTACCCACATGAAATGTGGTCTGAACATCACTTTTCTTCCTTTTCTTCAGCATTTTTACTCATGCTCAAAATTCACCCCATTATTCAACTTTTCGGACACCCCATTTCTTTTGCAACTTTCAAAACTTTATTTCACAACTTTTTCATTCTTTTTCTTCTTCTTTGTTCATTTCTTTCTCTTTCTTCTTCTTTTTATATGGAGGGGTTCCATCTCTTTCAAAATCATGGATCAAAGGGGAACTTCTTCACACTTCTTGATTTACCTTCTCTTTTCACCACACCCCCAACTTAGGCCTTTTGGCCTAAGTTGGCTATTCAAACAAACCACACTTCATGAGGATTATGGGTGAATGAATAAAGAAGGGTCACTATTTCATCAAGTTTCTTCCAAGAAAAGGATAAGGCTCAAAAGGGTTTTCAAGCAAGGTTCACACATCTCACAAGGTTGGCCACAAAAAAGGTATATTGCAAAATTGTTTCTCTTCAAAATTGTTGCCTAAGATCATTTCAAGAGCATGCATCACTTAGTCAACCGGACCAATGGGGCAAATTGTAGGTGTCATCATACAAGGTTCAAAGTAAGCTCATCATACAAGGCATTGGCGCCAATATCAAATAAGACTCCACACTTTTGCTAGTGTGCAATGCTTATCACAAGAGACTCATTCGATAATCGACTAGTCACAACGAGATGCAAAAAAGATCACATATTGTCTATGCAACTTCATTTGGCCTCATCGTCGCCACACATTTATTTTTGTTCGATTAAAAGCAATATTCAAGTCATCGGTATTGATCATAATTGATAGTCAAATAACTCTTTCGAAAAGCAAAGGACTCAAATGACCAAACACCTACCCCCTCCAAAAGCATCCAGCATTGTCCCCAATATGAGTAGAGAACAAACAATAGCAAAAATGAAAAATAAAGATAAATTACTGGTATGTAAACACGCAGAGTAAGGTGACAAGGAATCTTCCCTAGGCGCCCATTTGGCAAAAACTTGTAAATAGTCACCGAAATACTTGGCGATTCTCCCAATGGTCTAGATATCGCCAATATTTCTAGTGTGCAACCCATTCATGAAAGGGGTGAAAAGGTGGACAAGATGGAGTTTGTTGAATAGGTCGGCGGGGACTTGCAACCTCACTGAAAGATCTATTGGGTCAGGCTAGCAGAGTTAGAACAGAAGGGCGGTGAAGGTCGGGTCGCCCAATCACTTCGGCGTGTCACCGAGTGATTCAGGTTCCCCTCCTAATGTTCCAGTATCTAAACCCAGTTTTGATATCAAGAAGGCGATCAATGTCACGCTCGCCAAATGGATTCGGTGATCCTTAATGGGATCTTTGCCTTGCACAATTGCTTACACTTGCACAATAAGCGCACATTATTTGAAACACTAACACTTAGGTTGCTTCCCAAGAACGCCTTATTTAACATCGTGCATGATGTGGAAATTCTCTCAAGCATATTCTAGATACACCACTTCAATCAGAGAAATCTCTTGGCATTCTCCAAAATACAACTTCAAGTGTTGCCCATTCACCTTGATGCAGGGCCTTCTTTACCTTCGACTTCAATGGCACCATTCGTGAACACCCGTGTTACCATAAATGGGCCTGACCATTTGGATTTTAGCTTTCCCTGAAAGAGTCTGTGTCAAGAATTATATAGTATCACCCAATCTCCAACTCGAAACTCCCTCTTAAGGATTCTAGAATCATGTCACTTCTTCATCTTTTCCTTGTAGAGAGCTGAACTTTCATAAGCCCTGAACCTGAATTCGTCCAAATCATTTAACTGATCTACCCTTTCTTTTGAACTATTTGCCCAATTCAGATTTAGAGCCTTCAATGCCCATAGTACTTTGTGTTCCAATTCAACCGGTAAATGGCCAGATTCTCCAAAGACTAGCTGGTATAAAGACATATTGATTGGTGTTTTGTAGGCGGTGCAATACGCCCACAGAGCATCATCAAGTTTTCAAGACCAATCAGTTCTATTTGCATTTATTGTCTTGGCCAAGATACTTTTGATCTCCCGATTCGACACTTCCACTTGGACACTTGTTTGTGGATGATATGGAGTTGCTACTTTATGTTTCACGCCATATTTGCTTAATGCGGATACAAAAAACTAGTTGCAAAAATGGGATCCCCCATCACTAATAATAGCCTGAGGAGTACCAAATCTGGAAAAGATACAGCGTTTTAAGAATTGAACAATACTTCTCCCTTCATTGTTTGGTAGTGCGATAGCCTCCACCCATTTAGAAATATAATATACTTCCACCAAAATGTACTTATTGTCAAACGAGCTCACAAATGGACCCATGAAATCTATTTCCCAAACATCAAATAACTCAACCTCCAGAATAGGCATGAGAGGCAACTCATGTCTTTTAGACACTCCACCTTGTTTCTGACATTGAGTGCACCTCTTAATAAAATCATGAGCATCTTTGTAAAGGGACGGCCAGTAGTAACCACTTTGAAGAACTTTAGCAGTTGTTGCACCCCACCATGATGACCCCCAACTGGTGAAGCATGACAAGAATAGAGAATTTCATTGACTTCTTCCTCTGGCACACATCTCCTAATGATATGATCTGCAGAATAAATATGGTTCATCCCAAAAGTACTTCTTTACGTCGAACAAGAAACTCTTTTGTTGATAGAAGTTCAGTTCTTCCGACATTAATTCACACACCAAGTAATTAGTAAAATCAGCATACCAAGGAGTTTGATGGAGAGTTACCGTGAATACCATGCATCATTTATTTTTACCTCGAGCTCATCATTTTCCTTGCCTTCTAACCTTTATAGGTGGTCATCCACTTGGTTTTCACAACCTCTTCTATCCTTGAATTTAAAGTCAAATTCTTGCAACAGCAGTACCCACCGTATTAATCTCAGCTTGGCATCCTTCTTTGCCATCAATTAACGCATAGAAGCATGATCAGTGTGAACAACCACTTTAGTGCCTAGAAGTATCCCCAAAATTTCTCAAAAGCCTATACTACCGCAAGTAATTCTTGTTTTGTAAGTGTATAGTTATGTTGAGCACCGTTTAGTGTTTTGCTTTCGTAGTAAATGAGGTGAAATAGTTTGTTGCATTTTTGCCCCAACACGACACCTAATATCGTGCCACTTGTATCACACATCACTTCGAAGGGTTCTAACCAATCGGGACAATAATAACTGGGGTGGAGATCAATTTTTCTTTCAAACACTTGAAGGCCACCATGCACGCATCATCGAAGTTGAATTTCACCTCCTTCTCCAAAATTTTCCAGAGAGGGTATGTAATTTTTTAGAAGTCTTTGATGAAGCTCCGGTAAAAGCCGGCATGTCCAAAGAAACTACAAATACCCTTTACCAAAATTGGTGGTGGTAACTTCTCAACTTCCATCTTTGCTTTATCAACCTCCTGCCCTTTTTGTGACACTTTGTGGCCAAGAACTATACCTTCCCTAACCATGAAGTGGCATTTTTCCCAATTTAAGACCAAAATTGTTTCCATGCATCATTGAAGAACTTGTCCCAGGTGTGCTAAACATGCTTCAAAAGTATCACCCACAATCGAGAAGTCATCCATGAAGACTTCCATTGAATCATCCACATGTTAGCGAAAATAGATAGCATTCAACGTTGAAATGTTGCCGGAGCACTACATAACCCGAACAACATCCGTTTGAAGGTAAAAGTTCCATATGGGCAGGTGAAGGTGGTTTTCTCTTGGTCTTTCGGAGTGATGGAGATTTGATTATAACTGGATAACCCATCTAAAAGCAATACCATCCTCTCTCTGAAAGTCTATCAAGCATTTGATCTATGAAACGCATGGGAAAGTGATCTTTTTTGGTCCACGAGTTTAACTTCCAGTAATCCATGCATACTCGACATCTGGTCACTAGTCTCATAGACACAAGCTCCCCCTTTTCATTTCGGACTACTGTGATGCCTCCTTTTTTTGGTAAGTATTGTACTGGACTTACCCATTTGCTATCCGCAATAGGGAGGATCACACCTACTTCCAACCACTTTATTATCTCCTTTTTTACCACCTCTTACATGGTGGGTTCAGTCTCCGCTGATGTTCAACACTCGATTTACACTCACTATCAAGCTAAATTTTCTGAGTGTAAATGCTAGAAGGAAAGCCCACTATGTCAGTGATAGTCCAACCTATAGCTTTGATATGTCTTCTCAACACCTCAAAGAGCAATTTTACTTGACATTTAAACAAATCAGATGCAATGATGATAGGTAATGTGTTATTTGCCCCTAAGAAAGCATATCAGAGATGGGAGGAAAGCACTTTCAACTCGAGCTTTGGTGGTTCCTCTGTTGATGGATTTGCTGGAGGACTTTCTCGATTTTTTAATCAATGTCCAGCTTCAATGGAGTCTTTGAATACTCCCCCATGCCCGAAAGAGCATGTACTACCTCTTCATCGCCTTGAACTTCGAACTCATCATAGTTAGCAAGCACTACCTCAAGTGGTTCACTCATACACATCAAATGGTTCACACTAGCCAACTACCTCATCAATAACATAAATAGTAGATACCACGTGAATATCACTTGGGTGCTTCATTGACTTACACACATTAAAGGTTACTTCATCTTCATTCACTCGGAACTTCAATTCCCCACTTTCAACATCTACCAACACTCTCCTGATTGCCAAGAATGGTCTTTCCAAATTTATGGGAATTTCAGCATCGATCTCGCAATCAAGAATGACAAAATTAGCTAGAAAAATGAATCAGTCAACCTTTACCAAAATGTCGTATAGTATCCCCGCAGGGTGTTTAATTGATCGGTCTGCCATCAAGAGTCTCATTGTTGTGGATTTCGATTCACCCAACCCAAGTTGTTTGTAGATTGCGTATGGAATTAGGATGATGCTTTCTCCTAAATCACATAGGGCCTTGGCAAATTGGAGCATGCCAATGGTGCAGGGGATGGTGAACGCTCTGGGATCTTCTTTCTTTTTTATTAGCACCTTAGTCATAATTTCACTACAACTATGAGAAACTTTGATTGTTTCAAAGTCCTAGCTTCTTTTTTTTGTGACTCACTCCTTTATAAACTTGGCATAACCCAACATTTCCAACAATGCCTCTACTAGAGGGAGATTAATCGATAATTTTTGAACACTGATAAAAATTTCTTGAACTTCTCATCCTCGTTCTTATTCTTGAGGCGTTGGGGAAATGGAAGAGGTATTTTGGGTAGAGGTTGCACCATTTTTGGGAATGGAATTTTTTTTCCACATCTTTTTGTGAACCTTTGGCAATGCTTTGACGGATAAGTATTTCTTCTTCCTCCATACCTTTGTCTTCTTCATGAATGTGAGCTTCATCATTGCCCATCACTTCACCTACTGCTACCTTTCCACTACGTGTAACCACAACTAGACCTCTATCACCACTTTCCCTCGTTATATTTGGTCTCAACTGTGCTAAAACTAAACTCATCTGACCTTCAAGTAGCTTAATTGCATCCACGTGAGAGTTCACTCTACTGTTCAATGACGAAAAATTGGCTTTCATCACTTTTAACAAATCATCTGAACCTTCAACTTTGTCAAGGATACGTGACAGCAAATCATTCACCTGGGGACTACTTGCACTCCCTTTCGACTTTGGGCTCTCACTCGATTGAGTGTGGTCTTCTTCATGATCATCCTCTCTTCTCCAATAATCACTTTGCTCAGTCCATTCTTGATAATATCTTCAGTTTTCTTCCTTTTTGTGACAGCTCGAACCTTAATTCCCACCTCGCTGTAAATAGTGTGGTGGAAACCCTCCTCGTATCTCTTAGAATTCCAACCTTGATTATCCCCCAAATTTGAATAACCTGAGGAAGAACCCTCCTCAACTCTAAACACTCCACTTGTTTCCTTGGGCTTTTTCACATTCTCTAACAAATGCTCTTGTAGTAGCTCCATTTGGACCAACATGTTCTTGATGTTCTCATCCCTTTCTCTTTCCTTATTAAGTTGCTCTTGAGTCATTCTAAAACAAAAAGGGGAAACTTGATCTTCTTGAGTGAACCAAGCTTGATTTATTTTTGTCATGTCATCAAGAAGAAATGAAGCCACCTCAAATGATTGCAACATTATTCTCCACCGAACCAATTGACCAGCCACTCCTTTATTTACTGTATCAAAACTTTGTTAAAAATATTGGAGTAGCAAATCGTTTGGTAGCCCATGAGCTGGGCATTGAAATAGGAGTATATTAAACCTTTCATAGATGCCAATCGCTTGAAACCTTGAATGTTATATCTGAGTTTCATCATCCTCGATGGAGGAAAGAACCTTGTATTGAATGTTGTGGTGAGCTCATCCCACGATGTGATAGAATTCGTTGGTAACTCAGCCAACCATTTGCTAGCCTCCCCCGTCAGAGATAGTGGAAACAACCTGAGCTGGATTGATTTTTTTGACACATTCTTGAATGAAAACGGGCTGCAACTATCTACAAAATTTCTCATATGCTCATGTGGGTCTTCATGAGGCAACCCTCCATAGAGTCCCTTCATTTGGAAGAGATGAAGAGTTGTGCTTGTGACATCAAATGTAGCATCCTTTTTAGCTAACGGTAGGCAGATTGCACCAATTCCACCCACGTCGATTGGATTGTGCACACTATTAACTTCATCAACATCATCTTGGTGCCCTGCTTGGCTACCATCCATCTCTACCTCGCTCATTCTTACTTACGCTCATCAAAACCAACACGAAAACAAGACAACCTAAATTGAATCAACTAGAGCAGACAATTTCACAAGTCAAATTTCGATAAAAGAACTCTAAACAACACTACTCCCTGGCAACGGTGCCATTTTGATTAACATTTCAAAGACACTTCATCCAATTATAAGTGCCAACGGTCGTTAAATCAGTATAAAACCAAACTAAATAAGTTGGGGTCAAATCCCACAGGGAGTAGCCTTCTTTTAAATTCAATTATGAAATTATGACAATGACTTTTGTAGCTGAATAAATAAGCTTTGAGGAATTTATGAACCAGACTCAAAGAGGTCGCAACTAATCCAAGTGAATAATTGTCAGACTACAAAACAACTTCAAAAATCATTAAGGGACAATCAAATAAGGAGGCAATGCTTGGGTGATTGACTAACCAATTGCTAGATTCAACTCAATGGGTGAAATAACTAATCAACCATGTCAATTTGTTATGGGTAGGGTGGACTTTAGATAAGGCACTTTTGTCTCGAACAAATACCTTATCTCCACTGAGTTCTTTCAAACCTCAATGCATACCGAGAGACGACCAGCCCACAATCTCATAAAATCTACTCCCTCAAGCTAGATACAGAGGATGGAACTTGGGTTTCACTTTCTTAAGCTGAAACTGTCAAGACCCACTAACTATGGATACCAAGATACTACCTTAGCTCTACACTTCTTTCTCAAGCAAGCGTAAAACCCTGAAGTATATTGCAATAGAAATGCAATATAGAAGTAAACCACAATAATAACTCAAATCCACTTCAAGTTAACACTGGAAATCAATAAATACAAGCACCCATTAAACCGAACACATCAATTGGTTATATTGTCAAACCCCCAAGATTGGGGTTTTAGCCAATCATTGTAAAAAGATGAAATTTGATACCTGCTACATGCTTCATAGCTGGGTATTTTAAAATCAAAAGTTTACTATGAAGAATCTTCACTCTATTACAATTCCCAATTGAAAATATAGCGAAAATTACTAAAAATAAGAATAGCAGTGTTTTTGCTCTCTTGCCTTTGTTCCTCATAATTTCTTAATGCTTTATCTCTTCCAAAAATCAGTTTATACTAATTTGAGGTGTGGCTTTTTGGGTCCAATCGGCGAGGAAAGTTGGGCTTCACCGACCATTCGGCGACTCGCCGATCCTCCTTTCATCTCGCCTTCTTTCTTCAGATCTTCCTTGTCCAACCACTGTAATTTTAGACGATCCAGATTGGGATTGCCATTCCATTCCACGATGCACCCTTTTTTCTTTTAGATTTCCCATCTGCATTCATCTGGATCTCCATCAGTACTTTTGGCGACATTGTTGTCCTTCGCCTATACAGTCAGTGGCACGCCGAATGGAAATGTTGTTCACTGAAGCTCCTCCTACTTCAGGCTTAGTGTTCTATAAATTTAGGCGGTAGGGGAGCAACTTGGTGATCGTTCGAGTTATCTCGGTGATCATCAGGCTTTATTTTCCTCTCTTTTTTCAACTTGTGTTGCCATTGTTGCCTATTTATGCCCTAGTTTTGTTCCTTAATACATATATCTAAAAATCAAGGATTTAACATTAGTTATTGGCATAAAACAAGCATTTGCGGATACTAAATCTATATAAACAATGCCCTAAATGAGTCCAAATCCAGGACTTATCATGTGTCGGATCGTGACACCTATTCTATAAGTATGTCGGTATGTGACATTCGATCCCAGTTAGTGTGTCGGAACATGACAACCGCTCCATTCAACATACCACAATCGCAATCACAATCATAATGTATATTCTCACAATCATACAATCAAGAGTTGATTCATGGCATACAATCATTCGTTCTCATTTCATTAGGTTTGATCACAATGATTCATTCAAGTACACATGAATCACAATGAAGTAATCATGAACATATATCATGCAATAAGAAATCAACCATCACCTACATCGACAAAGCTTGAATCCTCCTAAGAAACTTGATTCTTCCCTTTTCAGATTCTTTCGTTTGCTCTAGGTCTACAAACAAACAATTCAATACGAGGATCAATAATTAAGGTCTAATTACCCCGGATCATGACAAACGCAATAACTCAAGACCCAAATTATGATCCTAAGGTGACGCTAGGATTTTTCCCACCATCTAAAATTGTTCAAAACCCTCCCCCAATGATATACAAGCAAGACTTTATGTTCTACAGATCGAACTACGGATTAAGGGAGTAAAATCCTTACTTTAGTGCTAGAAGGGGTGGAAAACTGTCAAGAACTTGCCCTGCTCGTCTCTTAGCTCTCAAGATCAAAACTTGTAGAATAATAACGTTTTTGGGGTTTATTTTTTACTTAAATTGTGTTTGTCCTGCCACAGCGGACTACATCCCTCTACAATGGCCTAGCCCTGGCGTGAATAATTCCACATTGATGGCTTCCACAGAAATAGTGAGCTAATTGAAGAGTTCCAAACCTCCATTTCATAACATATCTTCATCCCATGACACTCAAACCATACCCGATCATGGTAAGATCAGTTTTGAGAGTTCTACTTGCCCGAATTCAATTCTATAAAGTCGTACGGGTTCCTTAACGTCATAGCTATCTACTCATGTGATCAAATGTATAATTAGATCTCCCGTTTGTTACCAGATTTCTCTAGACCTCACTTGTAACACCCTATATTCAATGTGCACTAGTTCTATTTATATGACACTTATGAATTGCCTTGTGGTATAGTT
Source organism: Solanum pinnatisectum (assembly GCA_035578085.1). Classification (NCBI taxonomy): domain Eukaryota; kingdom Viridiplantae; phylum Streptophyta; class Magnoliopsida; order Solanales; family Solanaceae; genus Solanum; species Solanum pinnatisectum. Next base: position 23,684,802 of record CM069076.1, read on the forward strand.
ATGGACTCGGTTTCCAATGCGACTAGTGACAATAGAATAGGTTTTAAGTTGTAATACCATGTACCTTCCGACACATATACGACAAAGTGAACTCAAAAAAATTTGAACTTGAGATAGTAAAAGGTGGTATTTGATGTAAAAGTTAAAGTGGTCAAGTGAGTTTTAGTGTTACGATCTTATAAATAAACTAAGATTGGGTGCTTGATTGAAAAAACTATGCTAGTAGATGACAAGTAGGTGATGCACCGACTTAGAATTAGTGGACTGCATTTTAAGTAAAAAGGGCAAGTAGATGATGCACATACTTAGAATTAGTGGACTATATTTTAAGTGAAAAGGGAAAGTAGGTGATGCACCTACTTAGAATAAGTGGACTACATGTTAAGTGAAAAGGGCAAGTAGGTGATGCACCTACTTAAAACTTGTGGCAGAAATTAAGAGGGTGATGAACCTGCTTGCTTAAAGTAAAGGACCATATTATTTCTCCATTTTACTAAGTTAAAACGTCCAAAAGGGAACCTCTAAATGATTCAAGCTTATCACATATCCTTCATCACTTATTCTCAAGAAAATTACTCCCAAGGAAAGCCATAGAAGCTCCAAGGGTTATGGTCTATAGCTTCACCATTAAAATCTGAAGCAAATGCTTTATTTTTAAAGTACAAGTTGGTAGAACATCTTCCATATTAAGGAATTCAAGTGAATAATCTAATTTAACATCAAGATAAGGGGGAAAAGACAACCTAAACCTTGAAGAATCTAAGTCATAGCAAGTGAGGTTTCTTTCCAGCAAGGTAAGCTATGGAAATTTTCACCCCTCTCTTGTTATTGCATTATTTGTAAAGGATTGTATATGTTAATGAACTAGGGAGTGTTGCCTCTATATGGGTGTGAGCTTGGTAAATGTTCAAGAAGTATGTCCTTGTTGGGACATCCATGGAGTGGAGTCCCCTTAAATTTTGATTGTGAGCTCGTTTTGAGAATCTTAAATGTAATGTTAGTTGAAACCTACGGGATGTTGATCGGAAGTCATGAGTTCATATTGCAATTTCCACATTGTGATGCTTAGGGACTAGTTTGTGTATTGTAAAATAAGGGGGGGTGGCTGCAAAGAATTCATGGGAACTGGTTAGTGGATAGAACATTGAAAGTGTAGATGTACACCACTTAATTGAGTGTTGCATAAGCTTACTTCTAGCCATCCTTTGTATACTGTATTCCAAACATGATGAAGCCCAAGGAGTTTTGGAAGACATTATAAGAAGTCTGTATAGTATATAAAAAAAATTGAGGAGAATGGGTGGGAAGAACACCCTTGATAAGATCAATATAGATTTACTGCCAATTATTGTTTTGGTCTTGATCAAGTAGCCCAAACATGTTGATCAGCTACTAATGCTAGTTTTATTATTTACTCCATTGTAGATAAATAATCTGAAAGGAAGACAGTTAGCTCATTGTAATATCCAAAGTTATGCAGCAAGGTATGTAAGCCTATTCGATTTCCTCTTTCTTTGGCATGAATACATCACTTGTTTTACAAAGTAAGCTTGCTAAGTGCCGTTGGTAGTGACTGATCCAAAGTGGCAGTATAAGATCACCAATATAGCTAATTATCTCATTCCTACACTCTAGAGCATTATAGTGAATACTCTAATATGAGTTTATTACTAGATGTACGTGCTTACTCTACCAAATGTCAGCATGCAAGGTTTAAACTTGTTTCGTCGTCAAAGTGCTAACCCTTGGCACATATTCCTCTTATATAAATTAAAATGATCCTAGATTACACACGGTACGTATGTTTATATGTTGGATAACTAATCTTCCCATGTCTTGCCAACTTGCTTCAATTATCTACTCCATCAAATAATTCATCACTACACGTGTTGATATCTTCCCTTTATTGCTAATCTCTCCCATTGCGTTAGACTATAATGTTACCTCACAAGATCCCTACATGCTCTATTGTACATTTTATATGTAAGTACTTGAAATATGTATCCGTTCCTAAGTTGAATCTACCCACGTGCTTCCTTGGTTCCACGTTTATGTATGCCTTGTATTTTATATTAGTTAGTAAGTATTTGGTTGTCATATAGAGTTCATATCTCATGGTTGAATGTTAAATGTCTTCACTTGATAGGTGTTTCAATTTGAGATGTCAAAATGCTTATTGAGTCATATAAGCTCCTACGTATTACATTGGTGTCACAATTGCTTCCCATGTCATTGCTATTATCTTAAGTCCATATTTATATGTCTCCTACTATGTTTTACTGTCACAAAGATGAATAACGCTATGACCACCAAAACAACAATATCAAAAGAGTTCTGAACATCAAAAGAACAATCTCAAATATTAAAGAGACAAGGTAAAATGAATCTATACTATTATGGGTGGAAGCTCAGGGGTTAAAATACCTAGCATGGGCTGATCCTAATTTTAATACTTAAGGGTGGCAGCTCAGGGGTGGTAATACCTAGCATGGGCCGATCTGAATCTATATTACTATGGGTGGTAGCCCAGGGGCTAAAAGCCTAGCATGGATCAATCTTGATTTGTACATTTATGAGGACGACATCTCAGGGGTTAAAATGCCTAGCATGAGTCATCATCTTCTACCACTGATCAGTTGGTCATTTGTATCATATGCCTTATAAAGATGATAACGCACAAATAAGTAAAAAAAAGAATGTAACATACACGATTCCACAAGTATAAGCAAAGGTGGTCTCTAATCCTAATCTATTTGTATTTGGTTTCACTTGAGCTCTCATTTTACATATGATTGTATTATTCCTTACATATTCAATATATTATTTCGTACTGACGTCCCTTATTGGGGGAACACTACAACTCATGTCGTAGGTACATGTACCAAACTAGTAGATCTCCCCAATAGAAGCACATGATACTCAGCAGTTGTTGGTGAGCTCCAGGTTGATTCGAGGCTTTGCCTAGTCTTTACTATGCATATTTTGATAGTTATACATTCATGGATTCCAGTAGAGGCTTTGTAGACTTTTTAAAGCTATCATTTGTATTCATAATTTTACTTGTCACATGTATTGGTTTAGCTAGTCGACATGTGTTGTATATGTAGCTTCTTATTAGTAAAATATCTGCATAGTAGTTCACTTTCTCATCATAGGTCACTTCTAAGGTATGTGTTCATTTGGTACTTGTCCGCCTCACATAGGGTTGGGGTGTGACAAAAGTGGTATCAGAGCAGTTTGTCCTAGGGTGTGTACAAAGCCATGTCTAGTAGAGCCTTACTTATTAATATGTTGCGCGCCACATTTATAATTAGAGGGTTGATAGGACTTTTAGGAAATGTTACCTTCCTTCATAATCCAAATCGTGTGATAGAGAGAAGTTAAGAAGTCAATTTCCACTTGTATTTGATCATGTTATTCATATTATGCTTACTATGGTTAAGGTTATTGGTAGCTAAAATGTCAACAGACTAGATTGAGCTCATTTTATTCGACTGTCCTACTCCACAAGGTATGTAAAAGCTTTTATGTTATTTGCATATAAAGTTGCATTTGTACCATTTGTATCACATTTGTTGAATTGAGAAAGATATAGTATGGTTATCCGTATGCTTAAAAAATGATGGTTTACCTAGTTACATATATGAGCTGTAGCATTTCCAAGAACATCTTCTTAGGAGCATGTAACCAACTCTTGAGTTCTATATTTCCTCCATATTTATAGGATCTATTCCTATATAGGGCACTCATTCTTAGTCTGTGATATACATGGAATTTTCAGTGTTACAAATCTACTCGAAATTGATGCTGGTGAAGCAGTTTCTTTTAGTTGGAAGAAGTAAGTGGCACAATCCAATAGGTGAATGTATCAGTGAAATAGTGTTACTAGAGAGGTACCTAATTGGTTGGCAAGGCCCAAATCCTCACCATATATCATCCCGAATATGTTAGTAATTGGCATTTTATATGTCATGTGCCAACCACTCCGAATAATTACTAATAACATTTGTATTCTTTTCATGGTTATAAAACTTAGGGATAAGTGTGCTAATTGTTGCAAATGATATATGTATGGTACTTCCTACTATGATCTATATTTTTGCTATAGAGGATTAATATGTAACTAATGGGTAAGATTAACAAAAGGAAAATTGATTGGTTAGACCTAAATTGTGATTAGTTAGGTTGTGTATAGTGGGATTAGAATACATGAAGCTACTAGTTTTGATTAAAAGGTACTTGTTAGAAAGGAAGCATGTGAGAATGAATCTTGAATGACATAGGCCAAATATGTACTACAGCTTCTAATTAGGAAGAGTTTGTACATGTCAAATCCCCTAAACATAGGAGTAGGGGTGATATGAGGATGCTATAGAAGAGTGAGATAGATGGTTATGAAAGAGTGATTGCTAAGTGTATAAGGCAAGAATAAGGTATCAACTCTTCAACCCTAACGAGTTATAAAGGCGCACCCAGGAGCAACTTTATGAATCTTTGTTAGATAGAAAAGTCATTATAGTATTGGTTCAAGTCTTGATATTTGGTCTTGATAACAACAAGAAAAAAGAGGGGAATAAAAAGGTCACCTAGATAGAAGATACATAGACCTAGTTCATCTACATCATTAGTACAAAAGAGAAGTAGAGCATTATACGCATGTATAGACTTCCATCAAATTGAATAGAGCTACTACATGATTCATTTAATATATGCCAAAAGTAATTCATCAATGATAGTCCAATCAAGGAAGAGGAAAAATTGATCATATGCTAGTTGTTCTTATTTTCTATCTTGCATGGGAAAAGAGTTGGAGCACCCTCACTTGTTATAAAAAATGAGGAAATCTATTAGTATGGCCTGACCTATGTAGTTAAGCCCAAAGCGGCTAACTCTAAGAAGTTATGAACCATGATATAACTTTATAGGTAGTTGACATTAGAGTTCATGTTTTATGATGTGTTCAAGCTTCACTATTTATTTTCTATTTTGACCTTCAAAAGGCACCAGACATTGAGTGTGATGTAACACACGCTAGTAACAAAGGTAAAGTTGACCGAGGCCTCCTCCTACTCCAAAAGATGAACTATTGAGGGTTTTTTTTCTCTATCTTAACTGTAGTATATATATTGACCTAGAAGGAAGCCAAGTCCAATAGCAAAACACCTATAAGAATTTTTAGGAGATTGAAGAGAATAGATGGGGAAATCAATTGTATGTGCTTTGAGGTGAGTAAGGAATATGAGCAGAACTATCCCAACCGTGACTTAACACTTAAGACAATGTGTTTTCCTTTAATATGGTAGAGTGGTTCTATAGGATATCTCGTAGTTCCCAAAGATGGTCTGTTAAATAATTATACATGCTACATGTTTTATAAATTATCTATTTGTATGACATTTACCCTTTATGGATTTCTTTCTCACATGTTATCTAATGTCATAGAGTGCTTGCATGTAAGTGTTATCCTCTTTGGGGAACCCTTGTTTACTACTATATGTTTTCGTAGAACCTTTCCCTACATGTTATTATTGCACTGGTTACTTCCCACATGTCACTTATCTATATTGTGTGGGCACTGCAGGCTAATTGATCATATGTTATGGGCAAAATTAGTGTTTGTGGGTTATATGAATCGCATATCACTTGTTTACATGTCATATGCATCATAAACCATTTTATATATATTACATGCCTCATAGCCTTCTTTCTTAAACATTACATGCCTTATAGCTTTTCTGGCCATGTGTCATGTGTTCACTTGCTCATATTTTATATGTCTACTTATTGACATGTTAGTCCACCTATCTATGCGATATAATGCACTTGCCCAATGTGATTTGTGTCCTATAGTTCATTTTCTTATATGTCTACACGTCTTATAATCTGTTTGCTTATATATTATATATTTCATAGCTTTAGTACACATGCATCATGTGCTCATCTAGTGCATTTACTACATGCCTATAGTTCATTCACTCACACGTTACCCTATAGTTCATATGCACACGTACACCACATATACATCACATATTTCTATAGCTTAATGCCAGTATATTATGCTCTCCCTTTTATGCTAGTCTGCCTATGTGTCATACCCAATGAGACTTATTTATCCGTATACAATGCCTCTCTGTGATTATTGACTTGAGTTTTGATCATTTTGAGAAAACGTTTCCTTGTATCATTAAGTAGTGAAGATTTTGATAAAAAAAAATGTCGGGCATATATGTAAATTTTATCACAGCCATATATAAATAACTTAGCATAATGCCTTATCCGAAGGTACGACATAAAACTTCAGAGTTTATATTAATAGGTATGTGTTCTTATATGACTCACCTCTGAAAAGCGTCATAAGATAAAGGAGAGAAGGGAAAGTAAAGCCCTGATAGGTTAGGCCTATGATTTTATGTGTCCATTCCATATAAAAAAAATAGGGAGATATTATAGTTATTCTTGATTGTAAGGCCTAGAAGCTAAGCGCAAAAGGTGTAACCTCCACTGATGTATTGTGAAAAGACTAGAATATAACAAAAGATACTTGGGAATAGAATATGGTAGAGATCCTAAATACTCCTTCTCATTCTAATCATCAACATAAGGATTTGAGATCATGTGGTCCTCTTATATGATCATAAGTCTTACTGGCATTTGTTCATTTGATATGACATTTGCACGTCTTGTGTTTAGGTATATTAAATTCTTTATTTGTATGAGTTCTACTTGTGTATCTTCAGTGAATTACATGGTCAAGAAAGGTGTTTTATTTTTCATAGTTTTATTTTATAAACCATATCTATTGAGATATCATGAGAGACTTGTCTATACATGCTTTAGGTTAGTCTATAGATTTTGGATAGTCCTATTTACAAATGGAACTCTCACAAATCTCCAAATGAAATTCCAAGATTAACCAAACTATCAGCTACACCTATCATTCGAGGATGAATGATCATAAGGGGGAGGATGTACCACCCCATATTCTACGTGCACTAGTTCTATTAATGTAACACTTATGATTTGCCTTGTGGTATAGTTATGGACTCAGTTTCCTATGCGACAAGTGACAATAGAATAGATTTAAAGTTGTAATAGCCTGTTCCTTCCAACACATATATGACTAAGTGAACTCAAAAATATTCAAACTTGAGATAGTAAAAGGTGGTATTTGATGTAAAAGTCAAAGTGGTCAAGTGCGTGTTAGTGTTACGGTCTTATAAAAAACTAAGATTGGGAAAATGGTGTAAAATAAGTGAGGTTCTTGCTTGACAAAACTATGCTAGTAGGTGACAAGTAGGTGATGCACCCACTTAGAATTAGTGGATTGCATTTTAAGTAAAAAGGGCAAGTAGGGGATCCACCTACTTAGAATTAGTAGACTAAATTTTAAGTGAAAAAGGAAAGTAGGTGATACACCTACTTAGAATAAGTGTACTGCATTTTAAGTGAAAAGGGCAAGTAGGTGATGCACCTACATAAAAACTTGTGGCAGAAATTAAGGAGGTGATGCACCTGCTTGCTTAAAGTAAAGGACCATATTATTTCTCCTATTTATTAAGTGAAAACATCCAAAAGGGACCCTCTAAAGCACTCAAGCTTATCACATATACTTCAACACTTATTCTCCAGAAAATTACTTCCAAGGAAAGCCATAAAAGCTCTAAGAGTTTTGGTCTATAGTTTCACCATTAAAATATGAAGCAAACGCTTTGTTTTAAAGTATAAGTTGGTAGAACATATCCCATCTTAAGGAATTCAAGTGAATAATCTGATTTAACATCAAGGTAAGGGGGAGAGGACAACCTAAACCTTGAAGAATCCAAGTCTTAACAAGTGTGTTTTCTGTCCAACAAGATAAGCTATGGAAATTTTCATCCCTCTCTTGTTCTTGCATTATTTGTGAAAGTTTGTATATGTTAATGAACTGAGAAGTGTTGCCTCTATATGGTGTGAGCTTGGTAAATGTTCGGGAAGGATGTGCTTGTTGGGAGATCCATGGAGTGGAGTCCCTTTAAATTTTGATTGTGAGCTCGTTTTGAGAATCTTAAATGTAATGTTAGTTAGAACTCATGGGATGTTGATTGGAAGTCGTGAGTTCAAATTGCTATTTCCACATTGTGATGCTTAGGGACTGTTTTGTGTATCTTAAAATAAGGGGGTGTGGCTGGATATGTGCAGAGAAGTCATGGGAACTAGTTAGAGGATAGAACATTGAAAGTGTAGATGTACACCATTTAATTGAGTGTTGCATGGGCTTACTTCCTGCCATCCCTTAGTATATTGTTTTCCAAACGTGATGAAGCCCAAGGAGTTTTGAAGGACCTTATAAGAAGTCTATATAGTATATAAAAAAATTAGAGGAGAATGGCTGGGAAGAACACCCTTGATGGGATCAATTATAGATTTACTGCCAATTACTATTTTGGTCTTGATCAAGTAGCCCAAACTTGTTGATCAACTACTAATGCTAGTTTTATTATTTACTCCATTGTAGATAAATAATCTGAAAGGAAGACGATTAGCTCATTGTAATATTCAAAGTTGTGCAGCAAGGTATGTAAGGCTATTTGATTTCCTATTTCTTTGGCATGAATACAACACTAGTATTACCTTTAATGTACCATATTTTATGTTATTCTTTAGAAATGCAATAATAACTTAAATTTATGAATAAATGTAATTGCATGGTTGGAGCTACAAGCCTTAAAGGAAAAAGGTATATTCAAGGTTTTAATATGTATCTATCAGCTATACTATTAGATAAATAGATGTCTGAAACTAAGGTAATGAAAAACTAGATAAATCCTATCAAATTGAATGACCACGTAAAGTTTAAAGACAATATTATTTTACTCTTCAATCAAATTCCTTCTTTTGGGATGTATGCTTCAAATTGTGAGGGCATTTTTCACTAAAGTCACCTTTTTAATGAGACATTTTTACCCATATCTAAACACTACCTTTTTATAATATCCACCAAATAATACATTTAATTTTTAATAAATAAATCAATAAATTGGGAAAGCATTAACGTGAAGTTCATGAATCTATCGAGCCATTAGTGTACAATTATATGAGCTTATCCCAGTATTTTACCTTTATTGCTTCTTTTAATTTTTATCGGTTTATATAATACGCATAACACTTCTGGATAAAGCATAAGATGCAGTTCCAATTGATTCACACAGTAGTTCAGTTACGTATATTGTTATTCGAATTATTTCATATAATTAAAAATTAGATTCTTTAACTTGTCTAATATATACATACTAATATAAAGATTAAAGTCTATCTAGCAAACTGCAAATTTGAGACAACAGTACATTGAAGCAATAGTTTCGATATTTTGTCAAGAATGCATTTTGTGGTAGTTTACCCCGCAGGTGATTTTGATTAGTAAAATTGTTGTGTCTTTATGCTTTTAAGCTTTAATTTGGGTTACACTTGAATGTGTAATTGCATGAATTACTACAGATAATTTTTGTTATATATGAGATGATATACTGTAGATGAACTTGTATTTTAGAGGTTTAATTCAAACTTTGAAGTTCTTTGTCTAATGAGATGTTGCATCGCATGAAGCACGTTGATCTTAATAGCTTGTCATGTTACATTTGATATTATATATACACATTTTAACTAATTATTTATGTTAAATTCAAATATGAAAAGACTCTGAAGTTTCAAACAAAAGGTAACCTTTCCGTTTCAAAGTTCATATAACTCATCACACACTTATTCTAATATTATTTTAATAAACTATTACTTAGCCTAGAATACACGTGCAACGCACGTGTTCGAAGACTAGTATATATCTACACATGTGTGTGTGCGAAACTTTATCATGACCTATAACATATATCTAAATTTCTATCTTTTGATCTTCTTCATCTTCAGTTTTTTATGATCATAATCTTGGTTATCAGTTGATGGTCTTTGATCATCTTGAGAATCAACAATATTACTATTTGAAGTATCACCTATTTTCTCATCTCCTATATAAGTAAAGTTATCATAATTGAGATATGGACATATATTAAGATCATATCCATGAAACTCATGATTTTGTCCATTTGAATAATTATTATCAAAATTGTCCATAACACCATAGGGTAGTTAATGAGACAAATTTAGTTGCATGGTTGAAGTGGATGCAATTGTCAGTACTATTTATGAGTGATTGATATTGTTGCAATGAAGAATGTTCATCTGACCACGATGAATGATTAAAAATTTGATCATTGTCATCGTCATTTTCATTGTCATTCTTCTTTTTATTTTAATAGTATATCACACAAAGTGTTAACTCATAATCTGACTACAATTTTTTTTTTTAAAAAAAAGAGTTAGTCAAATATAATCAAAGAATATAATTCAAAAAGAAAAGGAGGAACAAATTAAATAAAAAGTGTACATACCTCATTGATTAGTAGTGGAGAATTGGTAGGAAATCTATAATCCGACATAAGCCTAGAAGTTTTTTTGCCTTTTGAATTATTTGGACTTGATTCAAAGTAGACAAGAGATTTTTTTGTTCCAATTGTATTATTGTTTTTGACTATATCTTTACGTGTTTGTGTAGATTTCCAATGACCTTTTTCTGCTGATTGTAAATTTCTCTCGAGTTTATTTCCATTACCAAACTTCTTTTTTGGTAATGTAAAGAAATATATGTCCATTCCAATGTTCTTCAACAAACCCTGGCAAGAAAAATAAACTCAAATTAGTATATTCTTAATCAATAAAATTGTGATAAAAAAATGTAAAATTTGGAATATAAAGAGGTTCACACAAGTGATATCCCACAAATTCTCTCCCTAACCAAAACATTATATTGTGAATGTTGATTAAGTTAGGAGTACAAAAAAGAACTAGCCAAATATAGAGACTTTATGTTTAAATACCCAACAAATTCATCAAGAAAAATTTAAATCAAAGCCATAAACCGGGAGGAATTTTTTTGAATTAAACAAACGCTAGCTAAGGATAAGAATGTGTACCGGATAGTTCATGAGGTTCATATTGATAAATATCAAGATCAGTAAAAATTCCAAGTGGAATATAACCATTAGAACCTTTAAGTTTCAAATACATATTCAATTCTTCATCCGTTGGCACAAAATGGAAGCCTATTGGTTATATATTCGTCCATTGACGATCATATCCATAATTTGATAAAGTCATAACAACTCAAAAAATAAACAAATAGAGAAAGACTATACTATAAATTTTCAATACGAAATTTTAGGATTTGTGAAATAAGAATCAGAGAGAATTGAGTGTATTTATACTACTAATATTTTAGTTATCCTACTTAATGTATGATTTAGATTAGAAAAATAGAATACAATGTGGAATAGATTAATTTTGATAATTCGACTTAATTTGTAATTTGGATTAGAAAAGGAAAAGATAAATTTTGGCAAATTATAAATATGGATTCTACCGTACTTTTACCAGAACAAGTTAGATGAGACATTGAATTAAGGGTGACAAAAAGGTGTCAAAATAAAAAGGCGGTGACATAAGTCTTAATTATTGAGTTTAGGTGACAATTATGTAATTAATGATTAAGGATTATGGAGTTGGCCTCAAGTTTATGAGTTGGCAGTTTGGTCCACTGTATTAAATGAGGGGTAAAAGGGTAAATGACTAAAACCTAATTTAACCAATTTTGGTGGGAACCAAAACTGGAGGAAAGCCAACGAGCGGAACCAAAAGGGGAAATAGAAATTTTTTTTCCCCGCCTCCCGCCGTATTCCTCCTCATCTTCTTCTTCTGCTTCGTTCTTTCTGACTTGCCTTTCTTCCCGTTCTCTTCATCATCTTCTTCTTCTTCTTCTTCTTGTAAGTACATTGTTGGTCTTGGCTGCTACTCCTTGTACTTCTTCTTCTTCTTTTCTTCTTCTTGAATCAAATTTAGCTAATCAGTGGACCAAATTTCATGTTGTATCAATTGGAATTACTTAATAAGTGATTGTGTTCACAAACCATTGTTTCGTAAGTAATATTAATAGTTCTTTGAATCATTCATCATCATCTAGGTATAACATGTAATTTTTTCAATAATTTGCATTCGTATTTCCAATAGATGGCTATATATGTTGCAACAGTTGACTATTGGAACAAATTATAGTCTTATGTTGCAACAGAAAGGTTATTCAATCGCAAAAGAATAGACATATGTTGCAACATATAACATACACAAATTGCAACATATAACTTACACATGTTGCAACACATGATTTATGCGTCGCAATAGAATAGTTATATGTAGCAACATATGACTTACATGTCGCAACAGAATAGTCATATGTTGCAACATGTGATTTATTTGTCACAACACATTAGTTATATGTAGCAACATGTGACATACATGTCGCAGCAGAATAGTCATATGTTGCAACATATAACTTAGACATTTTGTTACAACATGTGATTTATGTGTCGCAACAGAATAGTTATATGTAGCAACATATGACTTACATGTCACAACAGAACACATACAACTTTCACATGTTGCAACATACAACTTACACATGTTGCAACATGTGATTTATTTGTCACAACAAAATAATTATATGTAGAAACATATTACTTACATGTCACAATAGAATAGTCATATGTTACAACATACTTACACATTTTGTTACAATATGTAATTTATGTGTCGTAATAGAATAGTTATATGTAGCAACATATGACTTACATGTCGCAACAGAATAGTCATATGTTGCAACATATAACTTACAGATATTGCAACATGTGATTTATTTGTCACAACAAAAAAGTTATATGTAGCAATATATGACTTACATGTCGCAACAGAATAGTTATATGGTGCAACATATGTCTTACACATTTTGTTACAACATGTGATTTATGTGTCACAACAGAATAGTTATATGTAGCAACATATGACTTACATGTCGCAACAGAATAGCCATATGTTGCAACATATGGCTTACACATGTTGTAACATGTGATTTATTTGTATTATTACTAATTATTATATGTATTAGTACTAATTATTTTTTGAATTAATTTCTTCATTAGTACTAATTATTTTTTAATTGATTTGTTCAAGTATAATAAATAGAGGGATTAATTGTAGGGATTGATTGTCGTGGTGAATGGATTGAGAATAAAAATTCATATATTTAACATTGGAAGGATGGTAAGAAAGGGGGAGGGTCGGTAGGGATGATGTCGAAAGAAATATTTTGTATGATGATCTTTTGAATCTAGTCATCCAAAGTTGTGGACTCAATCGTCAACCGAAAGATGTTGTCATGAGTTACATTCCCAGTTTTTTTTCATAATGAGAAGGTCTTACCTTTTAAAATAACTTATCAGCCTAGTTTTCTTGTTTATTTGGGAGGAGCAGTGAGGCCCTTATTAAGAGTCTACGTGGCTGAAAATATTATCGAGGAGGATCATAAGCTAGAAGAAGACCAACAAGATATGTTAAATGATGAATTTGATGTTGTGGACATGAATAATCATGATGATGAAATTGGAAAAGATGAAGTGTCGGACCTTGAGAGAAACAATCCTCCTACACCTATTATTGGCAGCAACAATCCAGCTTCTTATCAATCATCATGCGTGAATAATGTTCGAGATGATTAAACCAGTTTTTATAAGGGAATGACATTCAAGAACAAGGAAGAACTAGCAAATTCATTGAGAATTTCTTTCTTGAAAAAAGATTTTAGACTGAAAAAGGTGATCAACTCTCGTAATGTGTTTTCTTTCAAATGTTCATATCTGGAGTGCAATTGATGGCTGAGAGCTATGAAATTTACAAGTAGTGACAAGTTTGTCATTAGAATCTATGAAAAGTACCATATATGTAGTTCAGAGCATCTTATGAGCCATAATCTACATGCCACGATAAAAGTCATAGGTAAGTACTTTGAAAATATGGTTCCCAATGGTAAAGGTCCATCCACAAGAGACATGTCAAATCAACTCCGCACAGAATTAGGTTGTAAGGTAAGATATGGGACGATTTATAAGGAAATAGAGCATGCTAAGTCTTCGGTTAAGGGAACACATGAGCACGGGTATGGAGTGCTTAATGCGTATCGTTATATGCTTGAAGTTGCAAATCCAGGAAGCAAGATGGCATTATCGCTCGATGAAAATGGGAGGTTCAAGTACTTCTTTGTATCATATGCTGCTTGGATAATTGGTTTCCAAGAAATGAGAAAAGTAATAGTCCTTGATGGGACATTCTTTAGGAGCAAGTATGAGGGAGTTTTGCTATCGGTGGTGACACAATATGCTGAGAATCATATATTTCTAATGGCTTTTTGTGCTGTGGACAAGGAATGCGATGCCTCGTATGAATATTTTTTTCAAAATATGAGATGCTTTGTAGATGATACTGATGAGTTGTGCATTATTTTTTATAGGCATCCAAGTATTCGAAAGATGGTATCGACTATCTACCCTGTATCTCATTATGGTTGTTGTATGAGACACCTTGGGGAAAATATTCAGAATAACTTTCACAATTCAAAGGTAGTGTCCCATTTTTATAAAGCAGGTGAATGCTATGTTTCATGTTGAAAGAGAATTTCTCATTGATGCTTTATTTGATGAAATAAACAGGAGATTTTCACTTTTATTTCATCAGAGGCGTATGGAGCTGGTGAACTCTGCAAATAGATTTGTTCCTTCAATTGAAAAAGACATATCAAAGTCTGTCAACGTGGGCAACAAGTTGTTGGATCATCAAATCGCTAGCTACAAGTTCAGTTTCACTAATCATGGTGATGTTACTATGGTGGATCTACAAAGAAGAACTTGTACTTGTAGAATTTTTGACTTGGACAAAATACCTTGTCCACATGTCATGGTAGCGCTTCGATCCCAATATGGTTCTGATTTTGGAAATCAGATTTATGAGTAATCCTCTCCATATTATTTAGTGTAAAAATACATAATTGCATATTGTGACAGTAGATATACCTGGCTTTCTTTACTTAGAGAGAAGTCCTAAGCTCTTTCTAAGTTCAATATATAGAAAATTCACCCAGTGCCACCTGAAGATTCTTGGATTGTTCCTTTGGATATCATAGAGAGAGAAATACCTCCTCCATATATTGATCCAAAAAAAAACCTGGAAGAAGGAGATATAAGAGACGGCGTGGAGTTGGTGAATCATTTTTAACAAGAAAAAATAAGTATTCTGTATGTAAGGACTTTGGCCACAAAAGAACTACATGCCTAGATCGAAATGCTCCATAAGTGTTGTTGAAATTTAATGAATGTTGTTTTTTATTTGAGGTTGATGTTCCCTATCTTCTTATCTTAATTTGAATCTACTATATTATGTTATTTATATAAAATGTGTGATTTATTTTGAACTAATGCATTTGTTACAATATATGTCAATTATGTATTGCTACTTGCAACAAAATATTGCATATGTTCCAACATATAACAATTATTTGTTAGATTTTACAACAGAATATTGCATATGTTCCAACATATGTCAATTATGTGTTACAAGTACAACAGATTAATGCATTTGTTTCAACATATATCAATTATGTGTTAGATCTTACAACATAATATTGCATATGTTCCAACATATGTCAGTTATGTGTTACACGTACAATAGAATAACGCATATGTTCCAACATATTTCTAATACATAATTACATGTAATGTATGTGAACAATCAATCATTACTATCATTGGAACAACTTTCAAGAAAAAAATTAATTACAACTCTTCATATTTTACCCTTTTTTCAAAAGAAAAAAAAAAGTACTTGCATTTGAAAAGTCAAAAGTTGCAAACTCTTCTTCTTCAGCAGTTGCAACTTTTCACAATTACATTACATTACTTATATAACAAGAAGTACACACAAGACTTTTGCAACTTTTCAAAAAATTTCAAAAATTACTAGGAGTAAAAACTACATTGAATCCCTTCTGAGGTGTCTACTTATTGATATGTTGAAAGGATTGCTTATGGCTCCCTCAAAGATTTAACGAATGTTAAATTAAGGTATGTATATTAATTAATTTTATCCGCTCTTCAATTTGATTTCCTAACTATTTGATTTGATTTCTCAGTTCCAGGGTCCTTAATCAACTCGGTAATGAACCTTCTCTATATCCAAAGGTAACATTCGATTTTCCTTACTGTAGATGACTGGTGAACTGTTGGTCAGAAGTTCAAAAATCCATTTCTTTCCTGGAAATGTGCAGAGCATCAGGGAATTTAGAAGCCTTATACAGAAAAGGCATGGTAATTATTAATGTTTTTCGTATGTATTCACATTTTTATCAATGTATTCTGCCTTGTAAATGTGTTATTTCTTATGTAGTTTGATTTTTTCAACAATAACGATCCAAATGCATTGGGAATGATTAATCAAGCAGCAGACGGAGGCCACATTGGTGCATCCTATGTGCTTGCAATAATTTCAATCTTCAAGGGCGGTGAATCCATGCGAGAAGGCTTAATGTTCATTGCCAACATGAAAAAAATGGAGCCACTAAAAATCAGGAGATGTCGACACAAGTTGCGATATGTTTTAGGTGAAACCTGGGTGCCAGAACCTTATTTGTTGAGAGAAAGACTCATTTGTTGCACTGTTCATCAACATAAGCAAAGCGTTCGCAAGAATGGTTGGCCTAGGGAAAGTGACGATGAAGATGATATTTGTTGTGAATTATGTAGTTGTGATTTAGAACTATATTATGTAGTCAAATTTTTGCCTTATACCTCCATGTGGTGTTAATTAAATTGTCATCTGTGGCAACATATGTACATTACTTGCAAATTCATGGGGGAAAAGGTGACTTTGTTGTGTTTTGTACTGATTTTTGAATTTGTTCTTTATAAAATGTTTAATCTAAAAATATTTTTTTTCTATTTTTTCTTAGTGTTCTCATTTTACCCATCCATCAAATGACATCTGTGGCAACATATGCACGTTCTGTTGGATAAAATGTTGAATTTTGCAGCAGAAATTGCAATAGAAATGTAATATGTGGCAACATATGTATATCCGAAAATGTGGTTTTTGGTATTAATTCAATTAAATTGTGACCTAATACAACATGTAACACTAATATATAGTCCTACGACATGTCTAAGTACAAAATTATGGTCTAATACAACAACCTTCATCAATTCTATCAATTATTTTTACAAATACTATCAAACCACTAGTTCATCATGCAATAACTAAGTAATTACGTGTGATAGTTGTATAACACCCTTGTAAATCGTTGTTTCAAGTGTTATAGCATCTTTGTATTGCTTAATTATGGTCCAAACTACTAAAATATGGTCCAATTTGACATTTTTTCCATTGCTCAATTTATCGATTAACCCATCCATCAAATGTCATATGTGGCAACATATGCACGTTCTGTTGGATAAAATATTGAATTTTGCAGCAGATTTTGCAACAAAAATATACATATGTGGCGACATATGTATATCCTAAAATGTGGTTTTTAGTATTAATTCAATTAAATTGTGACCTAATGCAGCATGTAACACTAATATATAGTCCTATAACATGTCTAAGTACAAAATTATGGTCTAATACAATAACCTTCATCAATTCTATCAATTATTTTTACAAATACTATCATACCACTAGTTCATCATACAATGACTAAGTAATTCCATATGATAGTTATATAACACTCTTGTAAATCGTTATTCCAAGTGTTATAACATCTTTTTATTGCTTAATTATAGTCCAAAGTACTAAAATATGGTCCAATTTGACATTTTTTGCATTGCTAAATTGCTCAATTTATCGATTAACCAATCCATCAAATGTCATCTGTGGCAACATATGCATGTTCTGTTCGATAAAATGTTGAATTTTTAGCAAAAATTTTAACACAAATGTAATATTTTAATGAACTAAGGGTACCCCCTAGACGCAACAAGGCACATAGAACCCCAAAAGGAACCATGTAAGTCACTTAGAATATCATAACATAAGTAAAGAACAATAAAGAGTAAAAATGCATTTAAGTCCAAAAGTTTTCATAAAGGAAAGCGGAAGTCTAGACTTGTCTCAATTAGCTATATATTACAATACTTTAATGAAAATAGGCTCACAACCCTTACAACATAATCCGAAGAGTCTAATACAATGAAAAAAGAACTAAAAAGATATCAACCATGAGAACTCACCACAAGCAAGCAGGAATGAACAATTACATGCTCTAACCACAATGGGGACCACCTTGAGAACTGATGTTTGCTTAATCAAGACACAACTTCCTATGCAACTGTCTACGATCGTACAATAGTTAACCAAGAGTTGGGATCATTCCCAAGAGAGTGGTTTTTAGAATTAATAGAGAAATAAAATTTATTTCTAACTAGTCGTAGCTAAAGAAATTAAAGATTAAAAACATTGTAAATTAAAGGGAGATACAAGAGTGTCAATTAACAATGGGGGTTTTGTCACAAGTAAGTAAAAACAAAAAAAAATAAACAAGGATTCCTAAGTAATGAGAGGGGATTCTTGGGATGTGATAGGAGTACGGGATAGACTAAATAATTGGGTACATGCTTTCGATAGAAGATTCATAGAATAATTGTGACTAGGCTAGACTTTAAAGGGGATAAGCTCTCTCTCGAGCCACTTACCCCGTTTCAAATGTGTTCCTTTCAGACACCCACTTGTCGCATGAAGACCAACCTACGGCTTAACTCACTCACTCTCTTGAGCTGAGTGTGTGGACATGGGACTAGGGTTCACTCTCTCGAGCTGAACCTCATTTCGACCTACTCACACTAGCCATCAATCTAGTGGTCTTAGTTTTACGACCTCTCTCTCGAGCAAGCCAAAAACACATAAATAAACTTGTATTTGCAACTACAAATTTATTAAATCCATTCACAACCACTAAATGAAATCACATTTAAACTACGAATAGACTATCAGCAAGCAAGACCCAACAATTATCATAACCCATATTCGCTAAATCACACCCCATGACTTGGGGTTTTTAGGCACACATCAAGAGATAGAAATTTATACTTAAATGAGCTTGCATTCAAATAGGTATGAAGATTTAAGTCTTGTTACAGGCTAAGAATGAAGAATCCAAGAGATCCAAATCCAAATCCTTTGAGATGAAACCCTCTTCTTCTTTAAGTTTTCAAAACCCTCTCAAATTCAGAGAAAAAAAATCAAAAAGTACTATTCTATATGAAAATTATAATAATTGTTCGACACTTAAAACTACAACTCTAACTAGTGTTTATAGTTTCTACAGATTTGTGCTGTAGCGGATCGTTCGGCGTCGTTAGTTAGAATCGTTGATCAACTCAGCGATTCACCTTTCGGTGTAGATCATCGTCGTCTTGCACCATACTTTAGCATCGTCGTACTCTGGGTCATTGGCGACATGGTACTTCTTCGCAAAACTTTTCAGCAATGCGTCGACTGCTCCCTTTTTTCGCCAACTTGATCCTTTCCTTTAGGGCTCAGCACACTGGAACAAAAGGAGAAGTAAGACCCTTCGATGACTCACCAAGTGGACTCGACGATCCTCAGGCCTTCATTTCTTCACTCTTTTCAGCCTTTTCGTTCCTTTTTGTGATGTAGTGTCCATGCTTTCCTTCAAACTTCAAATACCTAAAAATTAAGTGTTTTCATCAGATATTGAGATAAAATAAGCATTTGAGGACACAATTTCTATTAAAATATAGCCCTAAATGAGTCCAATTTGTGGACTCATCAAGAACCGGACTCTAAACTTTGGAAAAAATGTAGGAAAATATGGGTTAGCAGAAAAATGCACTAAGTATGATAGCCATGAATAAAAACCTTTAAAACATGCTAAGAAGGACATTTTAGTTGAATGCATGCAATTTTCTAAGTGAAAGCATCATTTATAAAGATAATGGAAAAGTATAAGTCATAAGCATAATCAACTCATAGATCATCACATCATAAAAGGAACATACCATTGATACCCACAAAGCCTACTTGTGTAATGGATGAGTGAGATCCCAGAATACCACCCATACTAAGTAAAGCTCCTTAAGTAACCATAGTCCATATTTCATATTCTTGTTCATATTATTGTACTGGTGGGAATAAGCCTTATCCGACACAGACCATGTGAGCTAACACAGAATTTGGTATCTACCCCACACCGAAAAAGGGTTGTTTAACTTGCCTAAGGTAGAACCATACTCTTAGCTTAGGTGGATCCACTAGATAAATACCTATATGGGCTTATAGTTATGGGATAAGGATATTGCTACTAGAAAACCGGACTTAACTAAGGTAGAAGGTTTCCATCTCATGAGATACACTTTGGAAAGTGGGACTCAACTATCGTATAAGCTTCCATCTCATATTCCAATCCACTCGGTGCTAGTTATTAATTCCCATAGATTACATATGAAGTCTTGACTTAAGTTCATATTCATGGAAGAATGTCTTGACAATCCATCCAACATAATTCATACTATAGCTCATTTGATTCAATAGGTGAGACTAGTCTTCCAACCTAAGAATCACTACATGTGACAAACCTTTCACATCATATCATATTCATACGTAAGTGTGTTCATGAGGATAAAATTCCAACGCAACAACAACTAGATCATAATCATAATCACTTTATTCTCAAAGTGTTAGCATACACACAGCCCTCATAATCATGCATAATTCACATACCTTGCCCTTCAAGGACCATGGATCATAATCCATCAATGCATATAGAATTACTACATTAGCCATGGATGACAAAATAATTCAAGTAACACAACTATAACAAGCTTAATCTAATACCATCCTTCTATTATCAATAATTTACATCATAAGATCCAAATTGGGGAAATTGGGGAAATTCGGGATTTCATGGGTTCTTGGGGAAATTCATCATAAATAAACAATAAATCATCAATTCAATCATAATAAATCATAAATCAACCATTAAAAACGTTTTTGGAAAGAACCATAAGATTGAAGTCAAACCCTAACTTTTGGGGAAATGACTAGTTTTGAAATTGAGTTTGGAGGGATTCCATGGATGAAGATTATCCATGGATGAAGGACTACCATACCTTATTTATGTTTCTCAAATAAATTGAGTGAAAAATCCTTGTTTCTTCAAGCTCTAGCTCCAATTCTACTCTTCTTCTTCCTTGAGTTTTAGAGAGAGAAATTTTGAGAGAAGATGACCTTTTTGGGATTTGATTTGGCTATAGTGAAAATATGACCTAGTTTAGGTGAATTTGACTTAAAATTGACTTATATAGTGACCCTAAACTTACCCAAAATGACTTCACTTTAATAGGACATAAAAAGGAAAAGACCCATTTAACCCTCACTTAAGGTGGGTTGCCCAGGGGTCACGACCCCCCTTCACAAGCCGTCAAGGGCGCCACAGTCCATGGTGGTGCTCATGGTCCCTTGACCAGTAGCTATGCTACTTACCCTAAACCCCCAGACTTGAAGGCAAGTCCCCGGCCACTCCCACTAGCCATCAAGGCCTTCATGAGCCATGAATTTACTCGTGTGGTGGGTGCCTTTTTGGGAAGCTTGAGGGCTCACTGCCTAACCCACTGATGAGTCCACGATTTAGACACATTTAGGGCTTTATTTAGATAGATTTTGTGTCCTCAAATGCTTGTTTTGTGCCAATAACTGATGTAAAACCCTTGATCTCCAGGTATTTGCATTGAGGAACAAAGCATGGACACCAATTTGCAAAAAGGAACAAAGCGAGCTGAAAGAGTGAAGAAAGTAAGGCCTGGTGATCTCCAAGACCATTTGGTGAGTCGCCGAGTGGCCATTTGACAGCCTAAAGTTCTAGTGTGCCAAGCCTTGAAGGAGAAAATCAAGTTGGTGAGAGAAAAGAGTAGACGGCATGTCACCAAGTGGTTTCGCGATGCAGTGTTGGATTGCCCAAAGTTACCGAAATTGAGGATGCTGAAGGGAAAAGCAAAAGGGCGATGGAACTTACCAAAGGGCAGATCGCCGAGTTGATCGGCGATCCCGACTTACTGTGCCGAATGGTCCTTCGCATCATATTATTAGCAACTGTAAATATGTGTTTGAATATTTAGTTTAAAAAGAGTTTTGACATATCAAATCTATTCTGGACATTCATTAGAGTAATTTTTGAGTTTGAACTCTGAGTATTGAGACAATATTTTCCATTAGCTTTGAAGAATTGAAGTTCTCCATGTTTGAGAAATTAGAAGTGGGTCTTTTAGATTCTTTAATTTGGACCTTTGTAAAGATGAAATTAATCTTACCCAGTTGATGGAAACACAATTTCATAACGATTTCTATTTTTTTATGATGTGTAGCTAAAACCCCAATTCTTAGGGTGTGATTATGTGATTATGGGCTGATTTAGCTTATGGGTATTGCTAATTGTTACTTTAAATGTTGTTTAGAAGTGATTTCAATCAGTAATTGTGGTTAAAACTAAAGGATTGTAGTTGCAAATGCAGTTCTACCTTTGTGTTTTTGGCTTGAGAGAGAGAGAGAGAGGTTTTAAAACCAAGATTACTGAATTGATGGTCTATGGGTATTGGGTTGTCATGGGTTCAGCTCGAGAGAGTGAGTCCTAAATCCCTTTCCACACATTCAGCTCGACAGAGTGAATGGACTAAGGTGTAGGTTGTGCTTATTTGATTGTTTGTTGGTGTTCGAGAGAAACCAACTTGATTCAGGGTAAATTGTTCGAGAGAAATTTTATCCCCACTAAAGTCTAGCTCATTCACTGATTTACAACTATTTATTAACAGTTGAAATTACCCATTTGTCTATATTAGTGTATAATCGAATCACATCCCAGAAACCCGTCTCATTATTGTTATTTCTTATTATTTGTTGTTGTTATAGCTAATAGTTAAAACCAAAACCCCGTGTCACTTGACATTCATGTCACCCCCTAATTTGAGTTATGTCTTTATTCAATAATGTCTATTCTTATGATTGACTTGAGCATATTTGTACTCTCCTATTGAATATTAAACATGTACCACTCCCTATGGGATTCGACCCCAACTCATTTAGTTAGGTTATTATACTGACTAGCGATCATTGACACTTAGAATGGCGCTGCTGCCGGGGAGTGGTGTTGGTTAAGATTTGTTAGTTAAGTTGAATTTTGTTCTTGTTAGTTATAGTTGAATCTACTCACTTTTAGTTGTGGTTTCCATGTTGCTTGTTTAGAACAGAGGAAAGGTGCATGTATTGTAGCAATGGTGACCAAATGGACCTCTCTCCTTTGAGGGTGATGATTCTTAGAGATAACATCCTTAGTTTTAGACAATTGGAGGGAGTGTCAATCCATGGGTTGTGGCTGAGATTCAAGGCCCTATTGCAGCAGTGTCCAACTCATGAAATTCTAGATAAGATGCTTCTGGAATGCTTTTACAGGGGGTCTTGACCCCGAAAATAGAATAGTGGCTGACCAAATTTCTCCAGGTAGTCTCATCCGACTACCTTATGCAATAGCAGCCTAACTCCTTGATCACATGGCCAAGACTAACAAGGAGACAGAGAAAGACCAAGACTTGGCCACATTGTTGGGTCAGCTGGATATCTTGGCCAAAAAGGTTAAGGAATTGGAAGTAATGTACCAAAGAAAATATAGGTACATTCCTCCACACGAGCATCGAAAAACAAAGGAGCATGAGGGTACACAAATAGAGGAGGTAGTCTTACTCATTCTTCACAAAGTCGAAGAACACGATAGAGTGTTGAGAGAGATAAGAGAGAATGTCTTGATGCAGAATCAGATGACAACCTCTCATTCCACTTCATTCAGCTTCTAGAGTCCCAAATGGACCAAGTGATGTCTTTCCTCTACCGACAACAAGAAGGTGGGTTGCTTTGTGAAAATGAGGTAAACCCCATCAATGAAAATTAAGTGGGAACTTGCATCGTGCCACAACATTAACTAAGGTGCTTCTTGGGAGGCAACCCAAGGTTTTATCGCTTTATTTTTGTTTTAGAAATAATGGTGTGTTGATTTTGCAGGTTAAAGTGTAAAATGTGTTTGAAAAGTGCAGGTTGGCGAGCTAAAAGTCCAGTCGGTGACTCGCTGAAGAGGTTGGTGAGCTCGACTTGAACCGACGTTGGACTCAAGACATTTTGAAATTGGAGTATGTAAAACTTGGCAAGCCTAGGAGCAAATTGGTGGATTGCTTATCACGACTTAGTCCACCGTTTGGACCCCCACACTAACTGGAGGTCCTGTAAAACTCAGTGTAACACTCCGAAAAAGTGTAGGTTAAACTAGAGCCTAAACGTGAGGATGAATGTCTTGAATGAGGGTTATAGGAGTCAAGGCCATGAGAAAAGTGCCATGGTAAAGGGGCCAAGCCAAGCCCAAAGGCCAAGGCTTCCCCTAGCCTTTAGCACACTGCCTCACCCTTCACGAGGGGGACCACAAACTGTGGTCCTCACCATGGCTCGTGAAGATGCCTTGGCCATGAAAATGTGGCCACCACTTTTCCTAGCTACTGCCTCAAACTTCACGGCCATCACCATGGTCAGTGGTCATGACCACGACCATAGGAGGTGCTCGTGAAGTTGCCTTAGGCAAAAACCCAATGGTCCCAAGTAGAAAGGCCACTGCCTCAAGGAGCACGAGAGGGACCATGACTCGTGGTCTTCACCACGGCTCATGGAGCCCCTCATGGTGATTCCTTGGCCGTGTGACCCTTGTGTCACCTTGAAGGGACTACTGCCTCAATCCTTACGACAAGGACCATGAGTTGTGGTCCTTACCATGGCTCATGAAGGTACACGTGACACCTGGGCATGATTTTTAAATGAGGGTTAAATGAGTCTTTTACTTTTTAAGTCTAAACAGAGTGAGGTTATTTTGGGTATTTTTAAGGGTAAGATATAAATTGATTTTAAGTCAAATTCACCTAATACAAGTCATTAGTTCACAACACCCAAATATTTCCCCAAAATCCTCTCCTCTCTAATATTTCTCTCTCAAGAGTTCCTCCATTGAAGAACACCAAGAACTTGAAGATTAGGGCACAAGAATCCATCTTTTCAACTCCAATTCGTGGCCAAAGCTTCAATTAAGGTATGGGAGCCTGGATCCATGGAACACTTTTCTCCATGAAGCCCTTCAACTCTAATTTCAAAATTTGGGATATTGTTCAAAAACTAGGATTTTCATTTTAACCATGGGTTCTTCCTAAAAATGATTTCATTATGTTATTTGTCATATTATGGATGATTTGATGTTTAATGGCTATTTTTATAGTAAAACTCCCCATGAACCCATGAACTACCCCATGACCCCAATTTCATGAATTATGATGGGTGTATTGATTCAAGATGATTACTATGAATTGTATCTATGTTAATTTAGTTATTGAATCTTGTTTTATTCATGCTTAAAGTAGTATTTCTAAGTGTGATTGTGAGACATGATTCATGACCCTTGAAGGGGTAAATTGCTAGGGTTTGTACATGTTGATGAAAGTTGTGTATGAACTTATGGTTCACTTGACAAGTAAAGATCCTATGACTATTATGTAAATTGAGGTATTGTGGAAAGGTCATTCTCCCCTTACCTTTACACACGTTTATGCATAACTTGTCTAAGGTGATGATAACGATATTTTGTTGATTCAAAGGCTATTTCTCATGAAAACACTATGAACATAATGTGAAAGGTTTACTCACATGTTAATGAAGATTCTAAGGTTGAAAGTACATTCTCACTTTATTGAATCTATGAGCTATATTATGGGTTGTATTGAATGAAGGGTAGAGCACTCCTTCACATATGTAAATACAATTCAAGACTAATTATGTATAAGTTGGGGAATAATGCTTAGTACCAAGTAGATATGCAAAGTGAGGTAAAGGCCCTTCAGTCAATGCAATAGGTCGGGTCATCTAAAGTGAACTCATGAGATGGAAGCTCCTCCGCCAATGCAAGAGGTAGGGTTTCTAGAAGCAATCTCCATATCCCATAACTATGTGCCCACATAGGTCTTATATAGTGGATCCACCTAAAAGCTAAACATGTTAGTTCTACCTTAGGCAAGTAAGACACCTTCTTTCGGTGTGGGGTTACACGACATCGGATTCCATGTAGCTCACATGGTCTATGCCAGTTATGGCTACTCTTCCCTATATGATAAGATAATGAATGAGACATGAACTATACTATGACTTCTTGGTGAGTTTTACTTAGTAGGAGTGGGGGTATGGGACTTCATTTCCACATTGCACAAGTAGACTTAGTAGGATGTTATCGGATGGTTTCTTTATGTTATGATGAGATATGAATGTATGCATGTATGTTGAATGGATAGCTGTTATGAATGACTTTCCTTATGTTCAAGTAATGCACATGACTACTTCCTTATTTATGACTATTGGTTATGATGAGGTCTAAAGATAATATGTTTGACTAAGGTAGCTTCAAAGGAGTACTTAGCATGGTTGGTATTATAGGATGCCAACCATACATTGCACAAGTGTTCTTTAGGGGTTGCTAAGGTAATGGTTTTACTATGTTATGAGTATAATGTGATTATGGCTTGTGTTGTACATTGAAAATGCATGTTGGTTTATAAACTTGATAAATGCATACTTTTCAACTAAAATATCATTTTTATCATATTTCAAGGATTTTGTGCATGCTTCCATACTTAGTTTATATTTGTGCTAACCCCAACTTCTTCTACATATTTAATAAGTGTAGGTTCTGGCTAGGTGACATACACTCTCCTTTCTGGAAGAAGACTTGGATTGCTTATCTCTAGGTTATGGTGAGCCCTCAAGTTCGAGGACGGGTTATCCGTTTCTTCGTTTCTATTGTACTTTTTATATTGAGACTTTATTGATGTAGTGGGCTAAGTCCCAAACTTTGTATTCCTATGTTTTAGATGGTGAATGAGACAAGGTCTAGATTCTTATGATTTTCCTTTATGAAAATAAAGTTTGACTTCTATTGTAAAAGTTTTAAATTTTCCACATTATTATATATCGTTATGTTATGATTATGCTAAAGGCTTGTATGCGACCCCTTCGGGGCAAGTACACTGTGTCGCTTCTAGGGGGTAACTCCGAGTTGTGACACTCGGTGAGGTAAGTACCCACTCAGTGTGTCACCCAATGGGTCGGCGAGAAAAACTTATGTCGCCAAATAGGCGAGAACTGGATGGTTTTTAAAGGCCAAAGGTTTAAACTTTCAAAATCTTTCATTTTCCCTCACTTTTGAACTTCCCAAACTCACACCCGCATAATATTTTCCATATCTTTACATTTTTATCTCATATTAGTCGTTATCTATGTGTTCGGTGTTGGATATCGTTGCAGCCTAGCTTTACAACTCGTTTATTTGGCTACAAAGGTTGGTTTTTCAAATTCCAAATCCATATTTAGCGATTTTTACTCTTTTGCAATGATTTTTATCTTAGTGATGTGTGATATGCCTCTCTGATCGTAATTTTATGATTGTATGCTTGAATGCATATTCTAATATTAAGTTATTATTACTGTAAATGCTACGATCGTTTTGAATGGTATCAAAGCCATGTTAGGCATATTTATCATGTTATCAGTAATGTTTATACAATTAATCGTTTCCTTGAGTAGCTAATTTTGTATGCCATGACTGTGCTAATGGAACTTTAATTAGTAGCCTAGCCATGTAGCAAAGTTATAACCTTATCATACAAGATGGATTTTCAATTCTTTATCTGTAAAAATGGAGTTTATGTATGGTGATTAAGGAAAGGTGTTGAGATATTTCAAGTAGTTGCGATGCCGACAGGCAGTCTTTAAGCCAAAAGGACAAGCGTGTAGACTGCAAGGTACTTTACTTGAAAATCTCTTGTAAAATCCATAATCCTTAATGTAATATCCTAGCATAAATCCCTTATTACGTCTTAAGAATTTGAGATCTCATGTTGTATACTTAGTTGATATCTTTACTAGAAGGCTAAGTTACTTTTTATCGTATCATTAGTATAGTCAGAGGCATCCTCTCTCCATGGATAATAGACAGCATGTTGTTAACATGGTTAATATATCTATTTCCAAAAAGGAAAATGATTTGCAAAATTGGTCTATTCCTAAAGAACCTTTTGAGAAGATTTACCAGTTAGGTAATTTTTCTATGTTTAAAAAATATAATATTAAAACTTGTGAATCCACTATTGCTATTAATAATGCTCTTGAAACTATCAAGTTGTTAATTTCTACTAATATTGACAGATATAGGAAAGAATTTAAATTCCTTCATATTGGACTTGTACAAGTCGCTGTTAAACCTCTTTTCCGTAAAGGTTTGAATATTCCTATTTGTCTGCTTCTTAGAGATGATAGACTTCTTAATTTTGTTTATCTCTCTCTTGTCTAATATTAAGTTATTATTACTGTAAATGCTATGATCGTTTTGAATGATTCAAAACGATCGTAGCATTTACAGTAATAATAACTTAATATTAGACAAGAGAGAGATAAACAAACTCACAATTTTATTCAAACTGCAACGGAAGCAAACATCCACGAGAAAACATTACAATAGAATATAAGAGGCTATAGAAAAATTTAGACTGATTTTTTCTGATTGGCTCTAGAAGGAATCTGCTTTATCTTAAGTGGGTTTCTTCTTTATTAAAGTTGTCGGCCATGTGCTTTTCTTTTGGAAAGTAGTGGCTGCCTTTTATAAAGTTGTCGGCCATCTGCTATTTGGAAGTAGTGGCTGCTTTATCCTTTACTGTTGTGAGATTCCGTTGGTCTCCATTGAATAATTGGACTGAGTAAATAACTAATCAAGAGATATTCCAACTCTTTGAGTTTCATCTCTTACCTTCTTAAATAATTCCAACTCATTGAGTCTCTATTTAGAAGGTCAGTAATTCCAAATTTTAATATCCTCTACTGGATTATTTATTTAATTAGATCAATCATAAAATGGATCTTGATAAGACAGTGCTAAAGCTTTTGTCTTTAACATATCTCCATTGTCATCACTTTGTGAAGATGCCTCTTCTAGTAATAGTAAGGTTGTTTCGTCAATGGATTTGTCATCCTCTAGATCTGATAAGGCCTATTGAAGCCTTTTCTTTAAATCATCTTTGGAAGATGATTTTTTACCACTTGTAGAGGCTGGAGAAGGACGTTGAGCTTCTTTAGGAGCTGGCGACCATCCTTTAATGCAAATTTCTTTAGATAAATATTTAATCCGGTCAAATACCTGGATAGAAAATGTCCAACTAATTGCACAATTAATGTGCTCAGGAAGAGTAGAAATATCTTGTTCAGTTTGAAACTGGTTGAATTTATCCAAAAATAGTTTTGGCAAAACTTTTTGATTTCCTCCAAAACAGTTCCACCAATCATAGAACCATCTGGGGATGATAGATTTGGAAAATTCTAGACTATATTTGACAAACCATGTATGAGTGGTCGGCCTTAAATATAGAAAATTAAACCGAGCCTTTTTATAGTCGAACCAATTAAAAGTCTGGGGTCTATGCTCCCTGGAGAGATTAATGGGGGTATGCAAATGATCAACCTGCCATTCAAATAGAGATAGAACTTTTTTTATTGTAAATTTCGAATAGGCAATGCTATCCGAATCTGAATCATGACTTAGTTTATGCTCCACTTCAATGGAACCTGTATCAACAAGAATGAATTCCTAATTTTTTCTGGTTTTCAATGGATTTTTTGTATCCACATAATTCATGTTGGTGTAACAAGGTTTAAGCAGATGCTTAACCTCATAATTTTCAAATTCCTTGTCAAGGGCAAGGATTGGGTTGACCTGCAAAGTTACAACATCAAAGACTTCATGTTCTTTAGGTTTATTATGAGCAAGAGAAACAGCTTCTTTAAAGCTTGCATAGTGTAAGAATCTTTAGTTTGAGGAGAGGAAAATCTGGGTTTTTCTGATGGAGAAAAGGAACATGGTTCGGATTCTTTAGAATCAAAGGGTTTGAAGAGGATGAGCTAGGTGGTAGCTGTGGAAAAGGGCTTATAGCGTAAGGAGGATTTATGGGAGGTAAGCTTGCAAGAGATGAAAACTTGTTTGGGCTATTCAAGGATGGCCGGATCGCAAATGGTGAAGCTGATGGCTTCTTGTCTGACTCTTTTCCCTTTTCTTTGAAAGGGTTGTTTGTATTAAATCCTGGCCGCATGGCTGGCCTCATGATTTTTCCTGCAAAAATTCTCTAGTTAGAAAATCTGGGAGAGAGTTTTCTTCTCCTTTGATATATTCAACCTGAAAATCAAAGCTAGATAATAAGGCTTGCCATCTAGCAAATATCTGTTTAGAAACAAGATTTTTAACATCCTTTTGAAGAATCTCTTTAGCAGATTTACAATCTACTTTAAGCAAGAATTCTTTATTAATCAAATCGTCCTAAAACTTAGTAATGCAAAGGACTATAGCGAGAACTTCCTTTTTAACAGTACTATAGTTTTTCTGGGAGGAATTCCAACCTCCTGAGGTTAAACGAACTAATTGTTCTTGACTTTCAGGTGTTCTCTTTTGCTTGAGAATCCCTCCATAACCGATGTCTGAAGCATCAGTCTCAACGATCATAAAAGAATCTGGATTAGGAATACCTAAACAAGTCAAACTTTTAACCATTTCTTTAATCTTGACAATGGCAGTGGTTTCCAGGAACGGGCGTTTTCTTAAGCCTGTTATAAAGGGGCTTACAAACTTGTCTAACCTTTGGAATAAAGTCTGCAACATAATTGAGACTGCCTAAAAACCTTTGCAATTGGGTTTTGTCAGTAATAACATCAGGGAATTTATCTGAAAACTCAATGGCTCTGCAAATAGGTTTATATGTGCCTTGATATAAATTATGACCTAGAAATCTGATTTTAGTTTGAAAAATCTTAATCTTTTTGGCGCTAACCACAAGACCATTATGTTTAACAATTTTGAAGAATATATTTAAGTGTTTGAAATGAGAATCTATCTCCTCAGAAAAGATTAACACATCATCAATATAAACAATTGAAATATGGCTGATATGATTAAAAATAGAGTTCATGATATATTGAAACTCAGAAGGGGCATTTTTAAGTACAAAAGGAATAACATTCCATTCATATTGTCCAAAAGGGACATTGAAAGCAGTTTTATATTTATCTTTTTCAGAAATCTGTATTTGCCAAAATCCTGATTTCATATAAAATTTACTATAAATATTTGCTTTAAAAGTTCTTTTTAAAAGATCTCTTTTGTTAGGAATAGGATATCTAATCCATTTCAAAACAGAGTTTAATGGTTTATAATTAATAACAAGTCTGGGCGAGCCTCTTTCTTTCTCTGCTGCATTGTTAACATAAAATGCTGAACAACTCCACGGGGATTTAGAGGGCCTAATAATGTTATTTTTTAAAAGTGTATTAATCTCCTTTTTGCAAATTTCCATTAAATCGTGATTCATCTGAATGGGCCTAGCTTTCGTAGAAATGGCCTTTTCATTGAATCCATCAATATAAGGAAGATCAACAGTATGGACTTTTCTGGCCCAAAATGCATTTGAAAATTCAGAGCAAATTTCTTTTTCAAAAGTCTTTTGCAAATTGTCAATCTTAGCTAACAGTCCAGGGGTTTTTAAAATTTGCTCAATTTTCTTAATTTTTATATCTTCCTTGAGAAAACAAATCTGATTATAAATTAGATTAATTCTAAAAGCAATTTGTTTATGTAAAAATTTACTTTCTTCTTGAGAAAGAGTTTTAATAAAAGGAAATGAAATTTCTTTTCCTAAAATTTTTGTTTTGATAGAATCAAAATCAGAAATATAAGGTTTTATTTGAGTAATAAATGGTATTCCTAAAATAATTTCTTCATTAATGTTTTTTGTAATTACAAAAATCATTTTTGAGGCAAATACCATTATATGAGCATCAAATAACTTATAATCTATAATTATACGTTCACTTGTGGCGCTGTATAATTTGGTAGTCCCTTTGGTAAGGTACTTAGTAGGAATTAATCCTTCGATAATGCAATTTCTATCTGCACCACTGTCTAACAAAGCAATCTTGTTAAGAGTCAAATTGTCATTAACAACTAATTTAATTAAAATATGAGAACTCTGAAGTCTAATTTTGGTAATAGCATGGATACCTGCTTCGCTGTCCGAGTCCTGCTCTCGTTCTTCATTATCAGAAGCGATTTCCTTAGAGGTTCCTTCTTTATTTCTGACTTTCTTAAGAAGTTTTTCTGTAATAGCTTCAATTTCAATTTTATGGAGTCTAGACTTAATTCCTTTCATTTCTTCTTTAAGAGAATTAACTTCTCTCCTAAGTTCCTCAACCGAAGGTTCTTCCTTTTTGGAGTCGAACTTGTTCATAATTTGTTTTATGCTGAAAGGAATTACTTTAGGCTTTTCTTCCTTTTGCTTAATGACCAATTTCTGCAATTCAAGGAGATAGTTTCTCCTAGCTTCCTCATCTTGAATATGCTCGATAGTAGAAAAGAGTGTTTCTGCAGTCTTTTCAGAGATAACACTAATGGTTTTACTATCACAGAGGCAAAATGCACCATTGCAATTACATTCTGACTCTTCCTCTTCAGATTTTGAATTTTGAGCGAGATTGATAAATTCATCATCGCTTTCTTCTTCGGATGAAGAGTATTTTGTTTCAGATTCTTCTTCCTCAATGATAGAAAAGAGCTTCTGTTTCATTTCTTCATCAACTTCTAGAAGATTAACTTTCTTCTTCTTTTTCTTATTTCTGGGACACTTGTTAGATCTGTGACCCTTTTTGCCACATGTCCAGCATGTGTCTTCTGAAGAAGATTCTTTGGAAGAATGCTTCCTTTTCTTTTTAGATTTCTCTTTGGAATCTCTTCTTTTCTTTGAAGATCTTTTCTTATATTGCCCAGTAGTTCTTTCCTTTTTCCCTACTTTCCTAGCAGAAGGAGGTTTTAACAAAGGAAATCCAAAATCTTGGCAAAAACTTCCAAGTTCTGCATATGAAGTCTTTTGATCCTTTTTAAGTTATTCCTTCCGCTTAAGATCAGTGCAAAGTTCCATTGCAACAACATTAATGATGCTGATAAGATCTCCGTATGCTAATTGAGAATACGGGATTTTTCCTTCACATCTATCTCTTATTTTTTATCTGACCTTTTCAGCGAAATGAGTAGGTAATCCGCTGATAAAGCGTTCTTTCCAATAATCATTATTACAATTAGATCTTATCATGACCTTATTTAGAAACATGTCTTTGTCCATCTGAAATCTGTCAATTTCTCGCAGTATAGATTATTAAGGATTTCAAGACTTCTATCTTGGAAAAGACGTGATTCTCCCACGAAATGTTTTGCTATGCTAAAAAACAGAGTGGCAGTAGCATCTTCATAAACTACTTCTGAAGATATACTTGTTCCTTCTTTAGTTTTAACAACTACTTTCGTTGTTACCGCACCAAGAATCTCTACCCTATTTTGATCAGTGAGATAATTATCCCACCAATTTCTCAGGGTACCAGTAAAACCTGCAATAATCATATTGGCAGCTTCCTTATCACCAACACTTTTCATTATGTATGCAGTGATGTTCATCCCCATTTCTTGGAGCTTAGAATAAATCTGACCTTCGGCCATACCATCTATATTCCATTCAGTCAAGCTAGAACCATCTGTAGCAGACGCTGGATGGAGAACATTTTCCTCAAATTGAACATCAGGGAAAGAAGGTCTAGAATAATAATTTCTTTTGTTAGGGTGTCTTTCTAACACAGTTCTAAGTTGATTACCTTGAGTAATGTTGAGTCTATCTAAATGATCATTTATCCTGTCAAGCAGTTCATTGGAATGACTAAACTCTTTGGATAGCTTAGGAAAGTTTTCTTTGGAGAATTCAGGGATTTTAAAGATAGGCTTAGTCTCAATTTGAGGGCTAACTTTGGAAGAACTAGGTTTATCAGCAATCTGACTAATTCCTTTGAAGTTATCTCCTTTATGTTCCTCAATTTGCTGGGATATCACATGGAGAACTTGGTTGGTATAATTGTTCTGTTCCAAAACTTTATTAAGGTCTCCAGCTGCTATCAAGGTTGATTCCTTTTCTATGGGTTTTTTGAAAGGTGCAGCTTTCAGAACCTCGTTTCGATAAGGAATACTAAGTCCTTCAAGAGGGGGAGTAACACTTTCAAACACTTGTTCTTTGGTGTACCACTTATTGATAAGGACCTGAAGAGATGACTGTTTATCATCGATTTGTCCAGAATATTCAAACCATTTAAAAAACTCAATTTTAGTTTTGAATCTTTTCATATCTTTGAACCACTTATCTCTGAAAGAGGCTCTTTGTTCCAAAGTATAGGTAGCTTTATACCAATCTACCTTTTGCTTATGTTCTGGAGATTTCCACCAATCGTGTAATTTCCTTTTATTGGGGAAGAATTCCTCATCGAAAGTGAGAACTCCAATGGAATCTTTTCTTTTATGAATAGGTTTCATGTCACTATCATAAATCAACCATTAAAAACAATTTTTGGAAAGAACCATAAGATTGAAGTCAATCCCTAACTTTTGGGGAAATGACTAGTTTTGAAATTGAGTTTGGAGGGACACCATGGATGAAGATTATCCATGGATGAAGGACTACCATACCTTATGTTTCTCAAATAAATTGAGTGAAAAATCCTTGTTTCTTCAAGCCCTAGCTCCAATTCTACTCTTTTTCTACCTTGAGTTTTAGAGAGAGAAATTTTGAGAGAAGATGACCTTTTCGGGATTTGATTTGGCTGTTGTGAAAATATGACTTAGTTTAGGTGAATTTGACTTAAAATTGACTTATATATTAACCCTAAACTTACCCAAAACAACTTCACTTTAATAGGACATAGAAAGGAAAAGACCCATTTAACCCTCACTTAAGGTGGGTTGCCCAGGGGTCACGACCCCCCTTCACAAGCCGTCAAGGGAGCCACGGTCCGTAGTGGTGCTCATGGTCCCTTGATTTGTAGCTATGCTACTTACCCTAAACCCCCAGACTTGAAGGCAAGTCCCCGGCCACTCCCACGAACCATCAAGGCCTTCATGAGCCGTGAATTTACTCGTGTGGAGGAGGCCTTTTTGGGTAGCTTGAGGGCTCACTGCCTAACCCACTGATGAGTCCACAATTTGGACATATTTAGGGCTTTATTTGGATAGATTTTGTGTCCTCAAATGCTTGTTTTGTGCCAATAACTGATGTAAAACCCTTGATTTCCAGGTATTTGGATTGAGGAACAAAGAATGGACACCAATTTGCAAAAAGGAGCAAAGCGAGCTGAATAAGTGAAGAAAGTAAGGCCTGGTGATCTCCAAGACCATTTGGTGAGTCGCCGAGTGGCCATTTGACCACCTAAAGTTCTAGTGTGCCAAGCCCTGAAGGAGAAAATCAAGTTAGTGAGAGAAAAGAGCAGATAGCATGTCACTGAGTGGTTTCATGATGCAGTGTTGGATCACCCAAAGCTACCGAAATTGAGGATACTGAAGGCCAAAGCAAAAGGGAAATGGACTTACCAAAGGGCAGATCGCCGAGTTGATCGGCGATCCCGACTTACTGCGCCGAATGGTCCTTCGCATCATATTATTGGCGACTATAAATACGTGTTTGAATATTTAGTTTCAAAAGAGTTTTGACATATCAAATTTATTCTGGACATTCATTAGAGTAATTTTTGAGTTTGAACTCTGAGTATTGAGACAATATTTTCCCTTAGCTTTGAAGAATTGAAGTTCTCCATTTTTGAGAAATTGGAAGTGGATCTTTGAGATTCTTTAATTTGGACCTTAGTAAAGATGAAATTAATCTTACCCAGTTGATGGAAACACAATTTCATAACGATTTCTATTTTTTCATGATGTCTAGCTAAAACCCCAATTCTTGGGGTGTGATTATGTGATTATGGGCTGATTTAGCTTATGGGTATTGCTAGTTGTTACTTTAAATGTTGTTTAGAAGTGATTTCAATCAGTAATTGTGGTTAAAATTAAAGGATTGTAGTTGCAAATGCAGTTCTACCTTTGTGTTTTTGGCTTCCGAGAGAGAGAGAGAGAGGTTTTAAAACCAAGATTATTGAATTGATGGTCTATGGGTATTGGGTTATCATGGGTTTAGCTCGAGAGAGTGAATCCTAAATCCCTTTCCATACATTCAGCTCGACAGAGTGAACAGACTAAGGTGTAGGTTGTGCTTATTTGATTGTTTGTTGGTGTTCGAGAGAACCCAACTTGATTCAAGGTAAATTGTCCAAGAGAAATTTTATCCCCACTAAAGTCTAGCTCATTCACTGATTTACAACTATTTATTAACAGTTGAAATTACCCATTTGTCTATATTAGTGTATAATCGAATCACATACCAGAAACCCATCTCATTATTGTTATTTCTTATAATTTGTTGTTGTTATAGCTGATAGTTAAAACCAAAACCCCCTGTCACTTGACATTCATGTCACCCCCTAATTTGAGTTATGTCTTTATTCAATAATGTCTATTCTTATGATTGACTTGAGCATATTTGTACTCTCCTATAGAATCTTAAACATGTACCACTCCCTATGGGATTTGACCCCAACTCATTTAGTTGGGTTATTATACTGACTAGCGATCATTAACACTTAGAATGGCGCTACTGCCGGGGAGTGGTGTTGGTTAAGATTCGTTAGTTAAGTTGAATTTTGTTCTTGTTAGTTATAGTTGAATCTACTCACTTTTAGTTGTGGTTTTCATGTTGCTTGTTTAGAACAGAGGAAAGGTGCATGTCTTGTAGCAACGGTGACCAAATGGACCTCTCTCCTTTGAGGGTGATGATTCTTAGAGATAACATCCTCTATTTCAGACAATTGGAGGGAGAGTCAATCCATGAGTTATGGCTAAGATTCAAGGCCCTATTGCAGCAGTGTCCAACTCATGGAATTCTAGATAAGATGCTTCTGGAATGCTTTTACAGGGATCTTGGCTTCGAAAATAGAATAGTGGCTGACCAAATTTCTCCAGGTTGTCTCATCCGACTACCTTATGTAATAGCAGCCTAACTCCTTGATCACATGGCCAAGACTAACAAGGAGACAGAGAAAGACCAAGACTTGGCCACATTGTTGGGTCAGCTGGATATCCTGGCCAAAAAGGTTAAGGAATTGGAAGTAATGTACCAAAGAAAATATAGGTACATTCCTCCTCATGAGCATCGAAAGACAAAGGAGCAAGAGGGTACACAAATAGAGGAGGTACTCTTACTCATTCTTCACAAAGTCGAAGAACACGATAGAGTGTTGAGAGAGATAAGAGAGAATGTCTTGATGCAGAATCAGATGACAACTTCTCATTTCTCTTCATTCAGCTTCTAGAGTCCCAAATGGACCAAGTGATGTCTTGCCTCTACCGACAGCAAGAAGGTGGGCTGCCTTGTCAAAATGAGGCAAACCCCACAAATAAAAATTAAGTGGGAACTTGCATCGTGCCACAACGTTAACTAAGGCGCTTCTTGGGAGGCAACCCAAGGTTTTATCGCTTTATTTTTGATTTAGAAATAATGGTGTGTTGATTTTGCAGGTTAAAGTGTAAAATGTGTTTGAAAAGTGTAGGTTGGCGAGCTAAAAGTCCAGTCAGCGACTCGCTGAAGAGGTTGGTGAGCTCAACTTGAACCAAAGTTGGACTCAAGACATTTTGTAATTGGAATATGTAAAACTCGGCTAGCGCAGGAGCAAATTGGTGGATCGCTGATCATGACTTAGTCCGCCATTTGGACCCCCACACTAACTGGAGGTCCTGTAAAACTCAGTGTAACACTCCGGAAAAGTGTAGGTTTAACTAGAGCCTAAACGTGAGGATGAATGTCTTGAATGAGGGTTATAGGAGTCAAGGCCATGAGAAATGTACCATGGCAAAGGGGCCAAGCCAAGGCCAAAGGCCAAGGCTTCCCCTAGCCTTTAGCAGATTGCCTCACCCTTCACGAGGGGGACCACAAACTGTGGTCCTCACCACGGCTCGTGAAGATGCCTTGGCCATGAAAATATGGCCACCACTTTTCCTAGCTACTGCCTCAAACTTCACGGCCATCACCACGGTCAGTGGTCATGACCACGACCATGGGAGGTGCTTGTGAAGTTGCCTTAGGCAATAAGTCGATGGTCCCAAGTAGATAGGCCACTGCCTCAAGGACCACGAGAGGGACCACGACTCGTGGTCTTCACCACGGCTCATGGAGCCCCTCGTGGTGATTC
The DNA here is from genome assembly GCA_035578085.1 of Solanum pinnatisectum. Lineage (NCBI taxonomy): Eukaryota > Viridiplantae > Streptophyta > Magnoliopsida > Solanales > Solanaceae > Solanum > Solanum pinnatisectum. The sequence continues at coordinate 23,723,028 of CM069076.1, forward strand.
TTTGGCCGTGTGACCCTTGTGTCACCTTGAAGGGACTACTGCCTCAATCCTTACAACAAGGACCACGAGTTGTGGTCCTTACCATGGCTCGTGAGGGTGCACGTGACACCTGGGCATGATTTTTAAATGAGGGCTAATTGAGTCTTTTACTTTTTAAGTCCAAACAGAGTGAGGTCGTTTTGGGTATTTTTAAGGATAAAATATAAATTGATTTTAAGTCAAATTCACCCAATACAAGTCATTAGTTCACAACACCCAAATATTTCCCCAAAATCCTCTCCTCTCTAATATTTCTCTCTCAAGAGTTCCTCCATTGAAGAACACCAAGAACTTGAAGATTAGGGCACAAGAATCCATCTTTTCAACTCCAATTCGTGGGCAAAGCTTCAATTAAGGTATGGGAGCCTGGATTCACGGAACACTTTTCTCCATGAAGCCCTTCAACTCTAATTTCAAAATTTGGGATATTGTTAAAAAACTAGGGTTTTCATTTTAACCATGGGTTCTTCCTAAAAATGATTTCATTATGTTATTTGTCTTATATTATGGATGATTTGATGTTTAATGGCTATTTTTATAGTAAAACTCCCCATGAACCCATGAACTACCCCATGACCCCAATTTCATGAATTATGATGGGTGTATGGATGCAAGATGATTACTATGAATTGTATCTATGTTAATTTAGTTATTGAATCTTGTTTTATTCATGCTTAAAGTAGTATTTCTAAGTGTGATTGTGAGACATGATTCATGACCCTTGAAGGGGTAAATTGCTAGGGTTTGTACATATTGATGAAAGTTGTGTATGAACTTATGGTTCACTTGACAAGTAAAGATCCTATGACTATTATGTAAATTGAGGTATTGTGGAAAGGTCATTCTCCCCTTACCCTTACACATGTTTATGCATAACTTGTCTAACGTGATGATAATGATGTTTTGTTGATTGAAAGGCTATTTCTCATGAAAACACTATGAACATAATGTTAAAGGTTTACTCACATGTTAATGAAGATTCTAAGGTTGAAAGTACATTCTCACTTTATTGAATCTATGAGCTATATTATGGGTTGTATTGAATGAAGGGTAGAGCACTCCTTCACACATGTAAATACAATACAAGACTAATTATGTATAAGTTGGGAAATAATACTTAGTACCGAGTAGATATGGAAAGCGAGGTAAAGGCCCTTCAGTCAATGCAATAGGTCGGGTCATCTAAAGTAAACTCATGAGATGGAAGCTCCTCCGCCAATGCAAGAGGTAGGGTTTCTAGAAGCAATCTCCATATCCCATAACTATGTGCCCACATAGGTCTTAGCTAGTGGATCCACCTAAAAGCTAAACATGTTAGTTCTACCTTAGGCAAGTAGGACACCTTCTTTCGATGTGGGGTTACACGACACCGGATTCCATGTAGCTCACATGGTCTATGCCGGTTATGGCTGCTCTTCCCTATATGATAAGATAATGAATGAGACATGAACTATACTATGACTTCTTGGTGAGTTTTACTTAGTAGGAGTGGGGGTATGGGACTTCATTTCCACATTGCACAAGTAGACTTAGTAGGATGTTATTGGATGGTTTCTTTATGTTATGATGAGATATGAATGTATGCATGTATGTTGAATGGATAGCTGTTATGAATGACTTTCCTTATGTTCAAGCAATGCAATGACTACTTCCTTATATATGACTATTGGTTATGATGAGGTCTAAAGATAATATGTATGACTAAGGTAGCTTCAAAGGAGTACTTAGCATGGTTGGTATTATGGGATGCCAACCATACATTGCACAAGTGTTCTTTAGGGGTTGCTAAGGTAATGGTTTTACTATGTTATGAGTATAATGTCATTATGGCTTGTGTTGTACATTGAAAATGCATGTTGGTTTCTAAACTTGATAAATGCATACTTTTCAACTAAAATATCATTTTTATCATATTTCAAGGATTTTGTGCATGCTTCCATACTTAGTATATATTTGTGCTAACCCCAACTTCTTCTACATATTTAATAAGTGTAGGTTCTGGCTAGGTGACATACACTCTCCTTTCTTGAAGAAGACTTGGATTGCTTATCTCCAGGTTATGGTGAGCCCTCAAGTTCGAGGATGGGTTATCCGTTTCTCAGTTTCTATTGTACTTTTTATATTGAGACTTTATTGATGTAATGGGCTAAGTCCCAAACTTTGTATTCCTATGTTTTAGATGGTGAATGAGACAAGGTCTAGATTCTTATGGTTTTCCTTTATGAAAATAAAGTTTGACTTCTATTGTAAAAGTTTTAAATTTTCCACATTATTCTATATCGTTATGTTATGATTATGCTAAGGGCTTGTATGTGACCTCTTTGGGGTCAAGTACACTGTGTCGCTTCTAGGGGGTAACTCCGAGTTGTGACACTAGGTGAGGTATGTACCCACTCAGCGTGTCACCCAATGGGTCTGTGAGAAAAACCTATGTCGCCAAACAGGCGAGAACTGGATGGTTTTTAAAGGCCAAAGGTTTAAACTTTCAAAATCTTTCATTTTCTCTCACTTTTGAACTTCCTAAACTCACACCCGCACAATATTTTCCATATTTTTGCATTTCTATCTCATATTAATCATTATGTATGTGTTCGGTGTTGGATATCGTTGCAGCCTAGCTTTACAACTCGTTTATTCGGCTACAAAGGTTGGTTTTTCAAATTCCAAATCCATATTTAGCGATTTTTACTCTTTTGCAATGATTTTTATCTTAGTGATGTGTGATATGCCTCTCTAATCGTAATTTTATGCTTGTGTGCTTGAATGCCTATTTTAATTCGAATATCATGCCTATAATGCCTATATTGTTGAATTCCCAAATTTTTATTGCTTAAAAGTACTTAAAATTGTTGGGTGTGGCTTGATTGTCGTTGGGTCTTGTCGAGTGAAGTCTAAGTAGCATGCATTTGTGCCAAATGACGTAATTTGCCCAATGATAGAGCGGTTGACATCATCTTAAGGGCAAAAGTCGTCAAATGGCCAAATTTGGCCAAACCGAGAGAAGTCTTAGTATCCCGGGGGCATGGGTGTAATGGGTCTTAGTCTAATTAGTGGAGTGCATGTTTTGATTTAGTTTTTAGGGGTCGCGGGTTGAATTTGGATGTTTGGGTTGAAAGTAGGCACGTTGACCATTTGGTGAGCTAGGTCGAGCTCGTCGAACCACTCGGCGGTTCGCCGAAGTCCCCCTTATCGCCTTTAATTTCATGCTTAATCTTGAGTTAGGTTCTATAACTTTCGGTGAGAATTCTGATTCGCCAAGTGCACTTGGCGACCACTGAATGTCTTTCTTGACCAGCTTTTTATGTGCCCCTAATCCTTAAAAGCACTGTAACTTTCGATGGGCTAATCCTTGCTCGCGAGTGCTGTCGATGATACGCCGAAAGGCCCTTCCCATCACCTAAATGCTAAATTTTTTGGGAATTTTTTAGCCAATCCTTTTGGCGAGCGCGATCTGGTTTGCCAAAGAGATTGAGCGAGTCTGTTTGCAAATATTTTTCAGCAAATCTGCTTGAATTATCTCTAACTATTTTTGATGTTTTTACAGATATGGCTAGGACCAATCTTGACATGTCACCCATAAAATAGCACGAGGTGTGACTAAAGATGATGGAGGAGCCAACCCTCCCAAAAAGGGAAGGCAGGAGCCTCCAAAGGAAGGAAAAGGCAAGGGTAAGAGGCCCGATACTAAGGCTCCGGAGCACAACTCTCATAATGAGGGCTCCCAAGCCGCATTCTCTGAGCCGGATGACGACTAGCCACTATAGTCCCAGCGGGCTGAGATTCGTGCTAGGTCTCGTCCTGACTCAGCTAGAGTCCTAACTACCTCCTTCCCAACAGATACAACACCAGCTCTAGCACCTCCTGGGTTGCGGACTATTCTCGAGGAGAAGCTACTTTCTACAGAGGGCCTAGAGGGTAGATACTCTATAGTGAGGGACACCCTCCATTTCCATAAATTTTAGCAGTTCACCAGCCCTGAGACCCCTACATTCCTACATAGGCTCGAGATTTTTATGCAGCGTACGAAGAGTTGATGCCCAAGGGGAAGAAGCAGTCCAGTGTCTTTAGACTGGTGAAGTCAGTTATGGTTCGAGGAAAGGAAGTCGGGTGTAGTGAAGACCATATTAATATTATACTTGGCAGAGCTCTAGGTGCTACACTGGCATATGAAGGCCTACCTATCACTCAGCCCTTGGATGATTTGAAGGGCTGGCTGGAACCATTGATTTTTGATACCACTCCGATGTGGATCAAGGCTGAGGCCCTTATTGAGAAGAAGAATGTGAGTATTGCTGCTCATTTCTGGTTTGGCTTTATCAGCAGTACCATCATGCCGTCCCAGAACGAATCCATCCTCTGCCACCCTAAGGCGGACTGCCTTGGGATGATAATGTACAGGAAGAGCATTGACATGGGACTCATTATAGATCAGGAGATGTCCATGAGGGCCAAGCAGAGCCAGACCTTCCTTCCATTCCCGGTACTGATCACAGAGTTGTGTTGGCGTGCTAGAGTCCCCCAGGATGCGACTAGAGATATCGAGGTTACCCCTTCTTCTTCCACTGACATCCTGCGTATTGAGGTCGAGTACACTCGGGAGGAGGCCAACAGGTGGAGAGCAGCTCTGGTGGATACATCTCCAGAGGTGGACATTGACTCTATACCTACAGAGGCATCTTTGCCTACTCTGGCCTCCGGGCCTTTAGGTACATCTGCTCCCATTTCTTCCTACCAGGCTCCTGGTACTTCTACTGTAGCCCAGCCCGCCAAGATTACTCAGGCTATGATCCTGAAGATTGGGCACTTGGCCTATTCAGCTGATGTAAAGGCGACCCGATTAGAGGCTGCAGTCCCATGGATGATTGAGAGTGTCATCCTTACTGCACTGACCGCCCTTCGAACTTTCATTGACACTCTCACTGCGAGAGTTGAGGCTTGTGAGAGCAGACAGGGGGAGACTTCTGAGGTTATGGCTTTGAAAGTCGAGGTTGCGGATCTGATGAAAGACATAGACTACTTGAAATTCACTGACTTCACTTCCCTATTAGAGGTAGCTGATGATGTTGATGCCCTGATGACTTCTGAGATTCCTCCAGCCACCACTAGAAATGTACATCGGGATGATATGGCAATTGATGAGTCAGAGGTATAGACCGATGAGGAGCAGATAGATTTGCGAGATGTTGAGGTGTATGATGATCTAGCTGATCTTGAGGGTGCGATATTCGAGACTGCCCACCAAGTCTCCTTGAGAGATACCACCACGGCATGCCTGAGTGGAGCTGGTGGTACTGTTGATGTGACTCCGGGTACTGAGACCCAGGTTCAGAGTGTTACACTAGGCACTGATGCCCCGATATATGGAGCTAATGCGTAGACAGGATTTCCTTTTACCTCCCTCTCTGTCTTATTTTATTTACTTCCCAAGTCTCTCTGCATTTTGGGAGCAGAGCATGCAACAAAATAGAGAAATGGATCTTAGAAGAATTCCACTTTGAAGCATGACTCTTTCTATTTCTGTGCTGTTATTTGAGTTCTCTCCCTTCCTCTTTCAATCGAAAAACTTGACGCAGATACCTCCAGTGGCCCCTGCTTCTGCCTTTGTGGATATTTTCTTGCATTTGAGGACAAATTGCTTTTGGTTTTTGGTGGGGGGAGGCCCACCTTTTGTGATTATTGTTCTGTGTATATATTTGGGTTTTTTGAGCTATAAATTATGTTTAGCACTATTTTTGTGGATGTTTGAGCTTGTGGCTCCTTATTTTGAATGTAAATGATTTTTAGGCCCTTTGTGGATGTTTGAGCTTGTGGCTCCTTATTTTGAATGTAAATAATTTTTAGGCCCTTCCAAAAAATTTTGGTGCCACCTCTTGATTGTGTGTGAATATGGTTGTTCTCTTGCAAATTTGAGCATCGGTCTTGATCAAAATCGATGACTTTAATAGTGCTCATAATCAAACAAAAATAAATGTGCAGCTACGATGAGGCCAAATGAAGTTGCATAGGCAATATGTGAACTTTTTCTATCTCGTTGTGACTAGTCGGTTATCAAATTGAGTCTCTGGTGATGAACATTGCACACTAGCGAAAATATGGAGTCTTATTTGACATTGGTGTCAATGCCTTGTGTGATGAGCTTATTGTGAACCATGTGAGATGACACCTAGAATTTGCCCCGTTGGTCCGGTTGACTAAGTGATGCAATCTCTTGAAATGATCTTAGGCAACTTTGAAGAGTGAAACCATTTGACATTATACCTCTTTTGTGTCCTACCTTGTGAGTGTGTGAACTTTGCTTGAACACCTTTTGAGCCTTAGCCTTTCCTTAGATGAAACTTGATGAAATTATGACCTTTCTTTGTCCCTTCACCCTTAATCCTCATGAGATGTGGTTTTTGTGAATAGCCAACTTAGGCCAAAAGCCTAAGTTGTGGTGTGGTGAAAAGAGAAAGTAAATCAAGAAATGCAAAAAAGTCCCCTTTGACCCATGGTTTTGAAAAATATGAAACCCCTCCATACAAAACAAAAAGAGAAAGAAAGAAATAAAAAAGAAAAAGAATGAAAAAGTTTGAAATAAAGTTGCAAAAGAAAATGGGGTGTCTGGTATTCCATGGAAAGTGAATAATGGGGTGACTTTTGAGCATGAATGAGATGATGAAGAAAAGGAAAGAAAGTGTTGTTCATACCACATTTCAGGAGGATAGCAGCCACTAAGCCTAAATGATCATAACTTTACACTCAGCCCCGTTACAAGCCTTGAAAAGACCTTTTTGATCTTGAGTGTGCTGAAACAAGTGTTGATCGGAAAATAAGGGCAAACCTATGGGTGAAATCATGCATTGTGTTCATCTTTGTGAGTTTGAGTGTTGCATGTGATTCTGAAGCTATAAATTGTTGAACCATAGTGTGTGAATATGGAATCATCTTTGTGTGAGGACATTTGAGTACCTTTGTTGAGCTTGAACTTGCATTTGAAGCAAGTATTGTGAACTTGAGAATCTTTTATCACTACTAAAAAACTGCTAAAAAACGACGGAAGTAAAAGCGACGGACGACGTCGCTCCCAAAAGCGACGGACTAAGCGATGCCGTCCATAGTTTTTTAATTAAAATTTTTTTTTATATATATTTTTTAAAAGCGACGGATTGCATCGCAAAGTCCGTCACTTTTTAATTTTTTTTTTAAAAAAAAAGCGACGGACTGCATCGCTGAGTCCGTCGCTTTTTTTCGCAGAATTTTGCACCAACAATATATATAATAAATAATTAATTATTTTATATCGATAGAGACACAATCCGTCACTTTTTATTAAAAATAGTTATTTATTAATTTAAAAAAAGCCCCGCCGTCCATCGCTTTTTATTAATTTTAATTGTTTAATTATTTTTTAAATTAGCGACGGACAACATCTTTATGTCCGTCTCTTCTTGGTCAAAATATCTGGTCAAATATTTTTAAAAAGTGACGGACAATGTCTCTTTATCCGTCGCTTTTTGGTCAAAATGTTGGACAAACTTTTTTTCAAAAAAAGCGACGTACATAGAGACTCTGTCCGTCGCTTTGAGAAATATTTTGATTTATTTTTATTTAAATCCTCTTCCTGAGGACAGCTTTATGAAAAATAAAAAACAAAAAAATTATAATACCGACTTCCGGATGTCGGTAAAATTAAATAGTGTGTAATAAATTAATATTTTCAATTAACTTTAAATAAATCGTCCTCCGAATGATGGTTTTATATAAGTTAGAAAATAATTTAATATAAAATACCAACCTTCCGATGTCAATATTATTTAATTAACATGATTGCTTTTTCTTTATGTTAAAATTTAATGTGATACTGACCTCATGAGGTCGGTATTTTTAATTAAATCTAATTTCTTTTAATAAAAATGACATCCGGAGGTCGGTTTGTTTAAAATATTCCTATTAATCATAATTTTGCTATTGTGCATAATACGAAAATTTCATTTACACCTACAATTAATTGTTCAAAAAGTGTAACAATTTTGTATACTTTTATAAATAAAAAGTTAGAATTCATGGAATAAATAAAAAAATATCTATAATCCATATTTAGAGTATGAAACTACGTTGATATGAATTAGGAGAAAATTATATATACTTTTATTTCTAGAGTAATGTACAAATTTTATCAGTCTATCGTCTAATCATGAACTTAATATCTCATCTCATGATGTAGAGGTCAAGAGCTAACATATAATCCATTCGAGTATGAAATGCGAGATAGTATTATTATATACGTTCGATCTTGAATGGATGTCAAGTGTAGTGATCACCTCCTAATTATGATGACATGTAAAGGATACTTCGTCGGAGTATGAAATACGTTGATTAATTATATACTCCTCGAATAGTTTAACGAATCAAGTCTTATATACCAGTGGTTCAAATATGAAATTCATTATCAATTAAAGAAATGCATATGATCAATTCAAGGAGATTTATATATTAAATTTGATATTGATAAACTTTTGTTCATCAATAAAATTAAATTTATATAATTAGAAGGTATATAATTTAAATTTATAAAATTAACTTGATCGACAAATTAAATTTATTAAATTATATAATTAACTAAATTTATTAAATTAAACTTTTGTTGATGTGTAGTTTTATAATATATATATATATATATATATATAATTTTAATTAATTAAATCAACCTAAATAAATTAAATTTATTAAAATTAAAACCCTAGATCTAAAGTGACAAGTCTCACTCCTCTCATCTCATCGGCGCCCATCCCCACCCATCCCCGACCGACGCCACGCCACTATCGCAGCAGCAGTGGCAGCTCGCACCGGCCAGCAGCAGGAGCAGCTCGCACCAGCCAGCAGCAAGAGGTCATGCTGGCGCCTCCATCTCGATCGGCACCGCCTACATATCGACCCACTGCCCTTCTCCTTTAATTCAAGGTTAGGGTTTCATAACATTATTTTTAATTTCTTTCAATTTGAGTGTTGAATTTGTTAATTAGTGTATTGAATTAGTTTTTTATTGATTGTTAGTTAATTAGTAAGTGAATGATTTAGGGTTTTTCATTGTTAGTTTGAATTAGGGATTATTTGATTGTTAGTTTGTGTTTGTTGATTGTGAATTGAAAATTTTAATGTCAGGGTTAGTTTGAATTAGCGTATCTTAGGATTTGTTTGAAATTTGGTATTTCTTGAGTTAATTAGTTTGATTTTGGAATTGTAAAATTAGATTGAATTAGGGTATTTAAGGAGTTGTTTGAATTTGGATATTATTTGAGTTAGTTTGAATTATTATTGAGATTTTAGGACTGATAGTTTGAATTTGGGATTAGGAATGGCTAGCTAGTTTGAATTTAGGATTTTAGCACTAGTTAGATTTTGGGATTTTAGGACTAGTTTGAATTTGTGATTTTAAGACTAGTTTGAATTTTTAATTTAGGACTAGTTTGAATTATTATTGAGATTTTAGGACTAGTAATAGTTTGAATTTGGGATTTTAGCACCATAGTTTGGTTTTTGAATTCTAGGAGTACTTCCAATTTGTGATTTTAAAACTAGTTTGAATTTGGAATTTAGGACTAATAGTTTGAATTATATTTGATATTTTAGGCTAATTAATAGTTTGAATTTGGAACACTAGCTAGCTAGTTTGAATTTGAAATTTTAGGGATTTGAATTACAACTTAATTAGAACTCATAATTAATTATAACTTGAATTTACTATAAATTGAACTTAATTAGGAATATGAACTTGAAATTAGAACTTGAAGTTGGAACTAATTAGCTTGAATATATAACTAATTAAGTTTAGAAATTAGATATGAACTTGAATTGAAACTTGAACTTATTAAAACTTGAATATATATATATATATATATATATATATATATATATATATATATATATTCTTGGATTTGAAGTTTATATTTAACTAATTTAAGAACTTTTCGTGCTAGGCAACTGAGGAAGCTCAACATCTAAAAAAGTTGATACAAGACTATATTGCTTCTTTCATCAAAGTTGGAGATAAGGTTGGTGCTTCTAAATTTCTTAAGTTCAAGTACAATTGTTTTCAATAATGTGTTTGTATCCATCTAGTATTAATACTTAGCCTTAATTTTACGAATAATATATTTGTTAAGCATACGTACCAACACTAGTTGATCCTATTGATGACAAAATTGATGTTATTGCAAGATCGATTTGTGTCCATCTAGTGTTGACACTTAGCTTTAATTTAGGAATAATGTGTTTGTTAAGCATAAGTACCAACACTAGTTGATCCTATTGATGACAAAATTGATTTTCTTGTAAGATCGATTTGTGTCCATCTAGTGTTGATATTAAGCTTTAATTTAGAAATAATGTGTTTGTTAAGCATAAGTACCAACACTAGTTGATCCTATTGATGACAAAATTGATTTTCTTACAAGATCAATTTGTGTCCATCTAGTGTTGATACTTAGCTTTAAATTTAGGAATAATATATTTGTTAAGCAAAAGTACCAACACTAAACTAGTTCAAGTTAAAAAGTTTTTAAGTTACTTAAATAAGTTAAAATAAATACAGTGGTTTTGTTGATGAATTTAGTTATTGGAATTAAGTCAAAAATAAACTAGTTCAAGTTAAAAAGTTGTTAAGTTGTTTAAATAAGTTAAAATAAATAATGTGGTTTAGTTGGTGGATTTAGTTGTTGTATTAAGTCAAAACTAAACTAGTTAAAGTTGTTAAGATGTTTAAATAAGTTAAAATAAATAAGGTGGTTTTGTTGATGCATTTAGTCATTGGAATTAAGTCAAAACTAAACTAGTTCAAGTTAAAAAGTTATTAAGTTGTTTAAATAAGTTAAAATAAATAATGTGATTTTGTTTATGGATTTAGTCATTGGAATTAAGTCAAAACTAAACTAGTTCAAGTTAAAAAGTTATTAAGTTGTTTAAATAAGTTAAAATAAATAATGTGGTTTAGTTGGTGGATTTAGTTGTTGTATTAAGTCAAAACTAAACTAGCTAAAGTTGTTATGTTGTTTAAATAAGTTAAAATAAATAATGTGGCTTAGTTGGTGGATTTAGTTGTTGTATTAAGTCAAAACTAAACTAGTTAAAGTTGTTAAGTTGTTTAAATAAGTTAAAATAAATAATGTGGTTTAGTTGGTGGATTTAGTTGTTGTATTAAGTCAAAACTAAACTAGTTAAAGTTGTTAAGTTGTTTAAATAAGTTGAAATAAATAATGTGGTTTAGTTGGTGGATTTAGTTGTTGTATTAAGTTAAAACTAAACTAGTTAAAGTTGTTAAGTTGTTTAAATAAGTTAAAATAAATAATATGGTTTTGTTGATGGATTTAGTCATTGGAATTAAGTCAAAACTAAACTAGTTCAAGTTAAAAAGTTGTTAAGTTATTTAAATAAGTTAAAATAAATAATGTGGTTTAGTTGGTGGATTTAGTTGTTGTATTAAGTCAAAACTAAACTAGTTAAAGTTGTTATATTGTTTAAATAAGTTAAAATAAATAATTATTTATAATATAATTGAATATCTATATTTTTGTAGATGGATCATCGTTTGTGGATGTATAATATGCATTATGAAACTGGTGCTAGTTTGAAACTTGAGTTTATTGACGGTGTTAGAAATTTTATTGAAATGATGTTAGACGACTCCAGTCAGGCTTAAAAGGTATTGGATCGTCTTGTCAAGCCGAGGCACTTGACGGTGTTGAAATTTCTGCTATGTCAGATCAAATAGCTAAACTTAAAGCGGCACTAGCAGAGTCGGAGCGGAGAGGAGTAGCAGAATAAGAAAGCATGAATGAGACCGTTCAGCAAATCAAAGAACAAGTGATGAACCTCGCTCGTTGACCTACTACTTCGGCTCCCGATGACACCGGCGACGAGAGTGATGAGGATGATTATGTAGATCTCACTCCCTAGTTTAGATCTTTGGACATTTATGAACTTTTTGAAACGAATTTTGAAAGACTTTATAATTCTTTAATTTATGATTTAGATACTTTTGAATATTATTTTATATTTTGATTAGATTGTTTATAATTGTGTGTTTGATTGGGCTGAATAGTGTAGAATTGAATTGAATTATATTTGCAGGTGTGCAGCAGAAACTGCCAGTTTGGGCTGGCAAAAATATTGCAGAAAAAGTGACGGACAGCGTGGTTTTTTCAGTCACTTTTCTGAATTTTAGTTTTTTTAAAAATCCCAGAAAAGCGACGGATAGCATGGTTTGGTCTGTCGCTTTTCAAGATTTTATTTTTTTAAGAATCCCAGAAAAGCGACAGACAGCATGGTTTTGTCCGTCGCTTTTCTGGGTTTTATTTTTTTTAAAATCCCAGAAAAGCAACGGACAACATGGTTCTATCCATCGTTTTTCTGGGATTTTCAAAAATAAAATTTTCAGAAAAGCAACAGACAGCGTCGCAGTTTAGAAATAAAAAAAAATTAAAATTAAAATAAAGAGACGGAGTCCGTCGCTTTTATGAAAAAAATTCAAAAAAAAAGGCATAAAGAGACGCAGTCCGTCGCTTTTTGCGACGCTGTCCGTCGCTTTTTGGCGATTTCGTTCGTCGCTTTTTGAAAAGCGTCGAGCTAAAAAGCGATGGAAGTGACTCCATCGATTTTGACCCAAAAAGCGACGCAGTCCGTCGCATTTTGCCGTCTTTTTTTGACAATTTTTTAGTAGTGTATAATGGTGAGTCACAACTTGAATCTTTGAGTGCACAATTGATCCTTGCATGAGTAAATTGAGTCTTTTTGTGTGCATTCATGATTGAGTCTTGTGTAGCACTGTTTGAGACATCCATTTTGAACTGCTGAACTTGAGTTTTACTTAAAGACAAGCAAAAGTTTAAGTTGGGGGTGTTGATGAGTCCATGATTTGGACTCATTTAGGGCTTTATTTGGATAGATTTTGTGTCCTCAAATGCTTGTTTTGTGTTAATAACTAATGTAAAAACCCTTGATTTCCAAGTATTTGGATTGAGGAACAAAGCATGGACACTAATTTGCAAAAAGGAACAAAGCAAGCTGAAAGAGCAAAGAAAGGAATGCCTGGTGATCGCCAAGTCCATTTGGCGAGTCGTCGAGTGGCCATTTGACCACCTAAAGTTCCACTGTGCCAAGCCTTGAAGGAGAAAATCAAGTTGGTGAGATAAAGGAGCAGTCGGCGTGTCACCGAGTGGTTCCGTGATGCAATGTTGGATCGCCCAAAGTTACAGAACTTGAGGATGCTGAAGGCCAAAACAAAAAGGCGATGGAACTGACCAAAGGGTAGATTACCAAGTTGATCAGTGATCCGACTTACTGCGCTGAATGGTCCTTCGCAACATATTCTTGGCGACTATAAATACGTGTTTGAATATTTAGTTTAAAGAGTTTTGACATATCAAATTTTATTCTGGACATTCATTAGAGTAATTTTTGAGTTTGAACTCTAAGTATTGAGACAATATTTTCCCTTAGCTTTAAAGAATTGAAGTTCTTCATTTTTGTGAAATCGGAAGTGGGTCTTTGAGATTCTTCAATTTGGACCATTGTAAAGACGAAATTAATCTTACCTAGTTGATGGAAACACAATTTGGTAACGATTTCTATCTTTTTATGATGTCTAGCTAAAACCCCAATTCTTGGGGTGTGATTATGTGATTATGGGCAGATTTAGCTTATGGGTATTGCTAATTGTTAGTTTAAATGTTGTTTAGAAGAGATTTCAATCAGTAATTGTGGTTAAACATAAAGGATTGTAGTTGCAAATGCAGTTCTACCATCATGTTTTTAGCTTGCTCAAGAGAGAGGTTTTAAAATCAAGATTACTGAATTGATGGTCTGTGGGTATTGGGTTGTCATGGGTTCAGCTCTTGAGAGTGAATCCTAAATTCTTTTCCACACATTCAGCTCGAGAGAGTGAATGGACTAAGGTGTAGGTTGTGCTTGTTTGCTTGCTTGTTGGTGTTCGAGAGAAACCAACTTGATTCGGGGTAAATTGTTCGAGAGAAAGTTTATCCCCACTAAAGTCTAGCTTATTCACTGATTTACAACTATTTACTAACTGTTGCAGTTACCCATTTGTCCATATTAGCCTATAATTGAATCGCATCCCAAGAACCAGTCTCATTATTGTTATTTCTTGTTATTTGCTTTTGTTGTAACTGATAGTTAAAACCAAAGCCCCCTGTTAATTGACATTCGTGTCACCCCCTAATTTGAGTTATGTCTTTATTCGATAATGTATATTCCTATGATTGACTTGAGCATATTTGTACTTTCCTATTGAATCTTAAACACGTACCACTCCCTATGGGATTCGACCCAACTCATTTAGTTGGGTTATTATACTGACTTGCGATTGTTGACACTTAGACTTGGATGAAGTGTCTTTGATACATCTAATCACCCACCACGGGTGGAACCATGGGTTGTGAAAACCCTCGTGGTCATGGTGGGCAGTGGCTAGGCACCTTTTTGGGCAGCCTTGGCCTCCCCTGCCATGGCCCTCACCCAATTCCCTTGGCCCTTGCCCTTTACTCTTGACGTTTACCTCACGTTTAGCTCTAGTTTAGCCTACTAGTTTCTGGAGTGTTACATTATCTCCCCCTTGGGAACATTCGTCCTCGAATGACGATCTAGACACCCTACGGAAGTAAGGACTCAAGACTAGCAGCCCATCATGCATGCAACATCAAAATAATGCACAATCCAAAGGAGGAAACATCAACTATATCTCAATATAATCAATGCAACACAAGGAAGTAGGAATTACATCTAACAACCCATTATGTATGAAAACTCAACATATTTCAGAATCATAGAAGGAACTACCTTCTCCAACTAAAGCATGCTCAACACAACATCATTGAGCCAATATGCAATTACTCTCAAAAGCATACTAAAGCACGTTCATCAAATCATCTCATGAAGTCAAATAGGCAACTCATACTAAATGCACAACAACATGAGGAACATAAATCATGGAAACTCGTTTTCTTACTAAACACAAATTTCACAAAGAACATGCATAACATAAGAAAATCATGCAAAACACACATACTCACAAGACTTCCAAAACAAGGAAAACTGAAGAGGAACTACTTACATCAATCTTGAATAGAAGTAGAAGGAAAGAGGTGAGGTATAGGGACTTCATATCGGCCTCGACCTCGGCCTCTCAAATAGCACCCTCAACTAGAAGGTTTCTCCATAAAACCTTCACGGAAGCTATTTCCTTATTTCTCAACCTCTTCACTTGTCGGTCTAGGATTTCTACTAGAACTTATTCATATGAGAGACTTTCATCAACTCCCAACCCTTCTAGGGGAATGATGAACGTTGGATCTCCAATACACTTCTTGAGCATAGAAACATGAAAGATCGGATGAACCGGTTTCAACTCATTTGGTAAATCCAACTCATAGGCAACCTTCCCAATACGTTGCAAAATTTGATATGGGCCCACATACCAGAGACTAAGTTTCCCCTTCTTGCCAAACCTCATCAACCCTTTCATAGGGGATATTTTTGAATAGACCCAATCATTAACTTCAAATTCTAGATCCCTTCTTCTAATATCGGCATAAGACTTTTGCCGACTTTGGGCCGTTCTTAACCTCTCTCTAATAAGTCAGGCCTTCTCAATAGCTTCATAAACCAATTTGGTACCAATAAGATCAATTTCACCTACCTCAAACCAACCAATCGGAGACCTACATCTCCTACCATACAAGGCTTCAAAGGGAGCCATACCGATACTTGAGTGATAACTATTATTGTAGGCAAACTCTATTGCTGATAAGTGATCTTCCCAATTTCCCTTGAAATCTATAACACATACCCTCAACATATCTTTTAATGTTTGGATGGTACGCTCCGCTTGCTCATCGGTTTGGGGATGAAAAGTCGTGCTAAGCTTAACCTTAGTACCAAGACCTTTTTGGAATGACTTCCAAAAGTGTGAAGTAAATTGAGTACCCCGATCCGAAATAATAGATAAAGGAACCCTATGCAACTTCACTATCTCTCTTATATACAACATGGCATAGTCTACCACCAAATGAGAAACCTTGACAGGAATAAAGTGGGCTGATTTTGTCATCCAATCTATAATGACCCAAATAGAATCATATTGCCTTCGGGTACGAGGAAAACCTACAATAAAATACATATTCACCTCTTCCCACGTCTAAGTGGGAATTGGTATATCTTGTAATGAGCCTCTCGGCCTTCGATGCTCAACCTTAACTTGTTGAAAATTTGGACATTTGGCTATAAACCCCGCAATATCTCTCTTCATGACATTCCACCAATAGACTTCTCGTAGATCATGGTACATCTTGGTGGCTCCTGGATGAATAGAATACCGAGAATTATGAGCTTCTTCTAGAATTTGCTCCCTCAAACCATCAACATTCGGAACACATAACCGACCTTAGTACCTAAGCACCCCATCTCCCCCTTGGGAGAAAGCCTCAATGGACTTGTTGAGTACCGACTCTTTCAACTCGACTAATATAGGATCAAGGTCTTGCTTATACTTCACATCCATCACAAAGGATGATTCGGAACCATTATGGACCATGACACCACCCTTGGTGGAATCCACTAATTGAACACCTAACCGAGCCAACCTATGCACATCACGAACCAATTCTTTCTTTTCATCCTCTACATGAGCCACACTGCCCATGGACAATCTACTAAGAGCATCCGCTACCACATTAGCTTCGCCCGGGTGGTAAAGGACACTCATGTCATAATCCTTCAAGAGTTCTAACCACCTTATTTGTCAAGTCCTTTTGACTAAACACATATTGTAAGCTCTTGTGATTGGTAAAGACATCAACATGCACCCCATATAGATAACGCCTCCATATTTTTAAGGCAAACACAACCGCCGCTAACTCACGGTCATGGGTAGGATAATTCTTCTCTTGGACTTTAAGTTGCCTTGAAGCATAGGCAATCACCTTACCATGTTGCATAAGTACACATCCCAACCCTACCCTAGAGGCATCACAATATACTACAAAACTATCTGTACCCTCCGGTAAGGTCAATAGCGGAGCAAAAGTAAGTCTATCTTTCAATTCTTGGAAACTTTTCTCACAAGCTTTCGACCACTCAAACTTAGCCTTCTTTTGAGTCAAGGCCGTCAAAGGAGAGGCAATGAAGGAAATCCTCTTAACAAACCTCCTATAGTAACTGGCCAAGCCCAAAAATCTTTTGATATCTGAAGGAGTTAGATGTCTAGGCCAACTCTTAACCGCATCCATCTTCTTAGGATCTACCTTAATACCTTTGCTTGACACGATATGACCAAGGAATGCTACGAACCTTAAACAAAATTCACATTTGCTAAACTTTGTAATAAGCTGATAGTCCTTAGGAACTTGCAATACAACCCTCAAATGGTCAACATGATCATCCTTACTCCTTGAATAGATCAAAATATCATCGATAAACACTATCACAAACATATCAAGATATTGTCGGAACACTCAATTCATTAAGTCCATGAACGCCACCGGAGCATTAGTCAAATGAAAGGACATTACTAGAAATTCATAGTGACCATATCGAGTTCAGAAGGCCATCTTTGGAATATCAACTTCTCTCACCCTTAATTGGTGATAACCCGAACGAAGATCAATTTTAGAGAAATAACTAGATCCTTGGAGTTGGTCAAACAAGTCATCTATTCTCGGAAGAAGATATTTATTCTTGATGGTCACTTTATTCAATTGACGATAATCAATGCACATTCTGAGAGACCCATCCTTCTTCTTAACAAACAACACCGGAGCACCCCATGAAGAGATACTCGGTTGAATAAAACCCTTGTTTAGCAAATCCTTTAGTTGCTCTTTCAACTCCTTTAACTCCGCTGGAGCCATTCTATAAGGAGGAATGGAAATAGGTTGCATATCCGAAAGAAGGTCGATACCAAAATCTATTTCCCACTCGGGAGGAAAACCAGGCAAATCGTCGGGGAAAACTTCCGAAAACTCATTCACTACAGGAACAGACTCTAGAGAAGGGGTTTCGAATTCAACATCTCTCACCCTAACAAAATGGCAAATACACCCTTTGGAGATCATCTTCCTAGATTTAAGGTAAGATACAAATTGACCTCTAGGCATAGATTTCCCCCCCTTCCATTATAAAATAGGCTCATTTGGAAATTAGAACCTAACCACCCGAGTCCTATAATCGATAGAGGCATAACATACATGCAACCAATCCATACCTAAAATCACATCAAAGTCTAACATGTCTAACTCCACTAAATCCACCAAAGTAACTCTATGAGACAAGGAAATGGGACAACTTCTATAAACCCTCTTAGCCACTACCGAGTCACCAACCGAGGTAGAGACCGAAAAAGGTTCTACTAACACTTTGGGGAGCATTTCAAACTTCATAGCCACAAAAGGTGTCACAAAGGAAAAAGTAGCACAGGGATATAACAAGGCATATACATCAATACAAAAGGCTTTTAACATACCTGTTACCACATCTGGGGAGCTCTCTTGATCACCTCGGGATTGAAGAGCATAAAAGCAATTTTGCTTTTGAGCATTGGAGTTTGAACCGCTTGGAGGATCTTGTTTATCTTCTCTTTCCTTAGATTTGAGCATTGGACAATCTCTCATCTTGTGGCCAACCTTCCCACAACTAAAACACCCATCGAAACCAACAAGACACTTGCCATCATGCTTTCTACCATATTTTGCACAATTAAGCTTAGCAACATATGAACCACCACTATTACCTCCATGAGGTTTAGAGTTGGAAACCATATCCTTGTTGACCCTTGGAACATTAGAGGACCATTGGTTGGAGAACCCTTGTTTGAACCTTGGTCGACCTTGTCCATCGGACTTAGCCTTGGAAAAGTTCCCATCATTGGTCCTTGCCCTTTTTGCCTCTCTATTCTTTTTCTTGAGTTTTGACTCCTCAATTTGTTGGGCGTACACCATAAGCCTTGAGATATACATATTATCATGGAGAATCACCGTAAGGCATTCTTCTTCAACCAATTTGGACGCACCCATCAAAAACCTACTCATCTCATCCCTCAAATCTGACACCAAAGATGGAGCATATTGGACAATTGAGTGAATTTTAGGGAATACTCTTTCACACTCATACCTCCTTGACGAAGGTTAATGAATTCCTCCACCTTAGCTTCCCTCAACTCTCGAGGAAAGAATCTACCAAGAAATGACGATTTGAATGTTTCCCACTCAATGGGCCCGCTCCTACCGGCCCATGGTTCTTCCATTGAGTATACCATACTTGAGCAACACTCTTTAATTGGTAAGTGGCTAAGTCCACTTTCTCTACCGAAGTCACCCCCATAATGTCAAGTATCTTGTAAACCTCTTCCACAAATTCTTGAAGATCCTCTCCCATTTTAGAGCCATGGAACTCGGGAGGATTCATTCTAGAAATATACCTAACCCTAGAAGCAGTCGAATTCGCATTAAGAGTGACCGGAGCTACCACATCTCTATTGGCTTGAGCAGCTAAAGCTCGGTCCAACATTTGAAAAGCTGACCTAACCTCCTTATTTGGCATAGCCGAAGGATCAATCAGAGCTTAAGGAGCTTGGGGATGAGCTTCTTGATTCACATTCTCTTATTCCATCCTTCTAGCATTAGCCCTTCATGTATTCATTTCCTAAAGACACAAGAGAGGATTAGGAGAAGGACTTTATAGAGTTAAACTCTAAGGCACGACTTAAGAGTAATGAAAGAAGAGAAATTTCCTAAACATCTTATAGCCTCTAATGCATAAGTGTGGCGCGCTTTACACCCATGAACAAGACTCTACTAGACATGGCTTATAAGACATCATCCTAGAATCATTATAAACCTTGTGTTTTGATACCAAGTTTGTCAAGACCCAAGGGTATCTCCTAGACGTAACAAGGCATAGAACCCCAAAAGGAACCATGTAAGCCACTTAGCATATCATAACATAAGTAAAGAACAATACATATTAAAAACGCATTTAAGTCTAAAATTTTTCATTAAGGAAACCGAAAGTCTAGACTTGTCTCAATTAGCCATCTATTACAATACTCGAATGAAAATAGGGTCACAGCCCTTACAACATAATCTAAAGAGTCTAATACAATGAAAAAGAAACTACAAAGATATCAACCGTCCTTGAACCATGAGGACTCACCACAAGCAAAGAGGAATGAACAATTCCAAGCTCTAACCACAATGGGGACCGCCTTCAAAACCGGACCCTACACTTTCGAAAAATGTACGAAAGTATTGGTTAGCACAAAAATGCACCAAGTATGATAGCCATGCATGAAAACCTTGAAAACATGCTAAAAATGACATTTTAGTTTAATGCATGCAATTTGCTAAGTGAAATCATCATTTTTAAAGATAGTGGAAAAGATTAAGTCATAAGCATAATCAACTCATAAATAATCACATCATAAAAGGAACATACCATAGATACCCTCAAAGCCTACTAGTGCAATGCATGAGTGAGATCCCATAATCCCACCCATACTAAGTAAAGCTCCTTAAGTAACCATAGTCCATATTTCATATTCTTGTTCATATTATTGAACTAGTGGGAATAAGCCTTAACTGACATAGACCATGTGAGCTAACACGGAATCCGGTGTCTACCCCACACTGAAAAGGGGTTGTTCTACTTGCCTAAGGTAGAACCATAGTCTTAGCTTAGGTGGATCCACTAGCTAAAGATCTATGTGGGCACATAGTTATGGGATAAGAAGATTGCTACTAGAAACCCTGACTCAACTAAGGTAGAAGGTTTTCATCTCATGAAATATACTTTGGAAAGGACGCAACTATCGTATAAGCTTCCATCTTATATTCCAATCCACTGGTGCTAAGCATTAATTCCCATAGATTACATATTAAGTCTTGACTTCAGTTCATATTCATGGAGAATGTCTTGACACTCCATCCAACATAATTTATACTATAGCTCATAGATTCAATAGGTGAGACTAGTCTTCCAACCTTAGAATCACTACATGTGACAAACCTTTCACATCATATCATATTCATACATAAGTTTTTTATAAGGATAACATTCCAACACAAAAACAACTAGATCATAATCATAACCACTTTACTCTCAAAGTATTCTTAAAGCATACACATAGCCCTCATAATCATGCATAATTCACATACCTTGCCCTTCAAGGACCATAGATCATAATCCATCAACACATATAGAATTACTACGTTAGACATGGATGATAACATAACTCAAATAACCCAACTATAACAAGCATAATCTCATATCATCCTTCTATAATCAACAATTCACATCATAAGATCCAAATTGGGGGAAATTAGAGATTTCATGGGTTGTTGGGAAATTCATCATAAATCAACAATAAACCATCAATTCAATCATAATCCATCATAAATCAACCATTAATATTTTTTTTGGAAAGAACCCATAAGATTGAAGTCAAACCCTAACTTTTGGGGAAATCACTAGTTTTGAATTTGAGTTTGGAAGGACTCCATGGATGAAGGGCTACCATACTTTATTTATGATTCTCCAAGGAAATTGAGTGAAAAATCCTTGTTTCTTCAATCCCTAGTTCCAATTCTACTCTTCTTCTTCCTTGAGTTCTAGAGAGAGAAATTTTGAGAGAAGATGACCTTTTGGGGATTTGATTTGGGTGTTGTGAAAATATGACTTAGTTTAGGTGAATTTTACTTAAAACTGACTTATATAGTGACCCTAAACTTACCCAAAATGACTTCACTTTATTAGGACTTAAAAAGGAAAAGACCCATTTAACCCTCATTTAAGGTGGGCTGCCCATGTGACCCCCCTTCACAAGCCATCAAGGGCACCACGGCCCGTGGTGGTCCCAGTGGTCCCTTGACCAGTAGCTATGCTACTCACCCCCTAAACCCCCAGACTTGAAGGCAAGTCCACAGCCACTCCCACGAGCCGTCAAGGCCTTCACGAGCCGTTAAGTGGCTCGTGTGGAGGAGGCCTTTTTGGGCAGCTTGAGCGGCTCACAGCCTCACCCACCACGGGTCGTGACCCTCATGGTCATGGTGGGTAGTGGCTAGGCACCTTTTTGGGCAGCCTTGGCCCCCCTGTCATGGCCCTCGCCCAATTCCCTTGGCCCTTGTGCTTTACTCTTGACGTTAACCTCATATTTAGCTCTAGTTTAGCCTACTAGTTTCCAGAGTGTTACAAATATGTGGCAACATAAGTATATCTTAAAATGTGGTTTTTGGTATTAATTCAATTAAATTTTGACCTAAGCAACATGTAACACTAATATATAGTCCTACTACATGTCTAAGCACAAAATTATGGTCTGATACAACAACTTCATAAATTCTATCAATTATTTGTACAAATACTATCATACCACTAGTTCATCATACAATGACTAACTGATTCCATATGTAGTTATATAACACTCTTGTAAATCTTTGTTCCAAGTATTATAGCATCTCTTTATTGCTTAATTATGGTCCAAAGTGCTAAAATATGGTCCAATTTGACATTTTTCCATTGCCAAATTGCTCAATTTATCTATTAACACATCCATCAAATGGCATATGTGGCAACATATTCATGTTCTGTTGGATAAAATGTTGAATTTTGCAGAAAATATTACAACAGATATGTTTTATGTGACAACATATATATATCCTAAAATGTGGTTTTTGGTATTAATTCAATAAATTGTGACCTAATGCAACATGTAACACTAATATATAGTCCTACAACATGTCTAAGTACAAAATTATGGTCTAATACAACAACCTTCATCAATTCTATCAATTATTTTTACAAATATTGTCATACCACTAGTTCATCATACAATCACTAAGTAATTCCATATGATAGTTATTGTTCCAAGTGTTATAGCATCTTTTTATTGCTTAATTATGATCCAAAGTACTAAAATATGGTCCAATTTGAGATTTTTCCATTGCTAAATTGCTCAATTTATCGATTAACTCATCCATCAAATGTTATTTGTGGCAACATATGCATGTTTTGTTGGATAAAATGTTCGATTTTGCAGCAGAAATTCCAATAGATATGTCATATGTTGCAACAATTTACTCATATGTAAATTTTATTATTTTTGTTGGCGTTAATGCCTTGTAAATATGGATATTTAGCCTAGCCTAGCCTTGCATGTCACTATATTAACTATCAATGGCATGTTTATGTTTATGTTTATGTTTATGTTTGTGAAATTATTTGCTTGAATTATTCTCTATTAATGGTGATACTATTTGCATGTACACATAATTGGCATATGTTGCAACAGCTTAACTCACGTAAGTACTTTATAAAAGTCATAGGCAAGCCCAACCTCTAAAACTGGCCCAGTTGGCCCATTATTTCATTTCTAGAAGGGATATATATAAATTAGGTTTTCATTTTTATTTCAAGAATAGGATTTTCATTTTCTTCCTCGCCGCTTTGCTTTCTCTCTCTCTCTCTTCTCTCTCTCTCTCTCTCTCTCTCTCTTTGCATGGATCTCAGATCTCTTGAGTGCACGGGATATAATGATGTAATTTATTTCATCAATCTTACTGTTCTTTGTTTTTTGACACACAACTAATTGATTGGGCTTTGGTTAAATAAAATCAATCAATAATCTTAGTACTGTCATATACTGTCAAATCAATGAAATCATTAATTTTGCAATATAGCCATTGAGTAAGAATGAGTTCTTTAAATATAGCTCAGTACTCTAGACCTTATGAATGAGTTTTTTTTTATTTTTATTACTTTTGATATAATGTCACATGCAATATTGAATCGAATTTGTAATGATGAGAATGATCTCATGTTGGGTGTGAAAATTTGTTGCAAACATGAAGACTTACTTTCAATAAAAAAGAACTATGCACCGATAGGTTCTTATAGAATATGCAATCATTTCTATTTAATAGGGAATTACTAAGGATTTTCATGTTTTGGATATTAAAAGGGGTGAGTCAAGCATATTAGTGGCCTAAAGTCAAAAATAAATTGGAGACCTTAAATTATATATTATTTTTTATTTGAAGTTTACTCTTTTAGTTTTTAAAAATGGAGTTGTTAATATATTTTTGAGATGCAGAGTTATTTCTTTCTTTTTAATGAAATTTGTTTACTTTTTCCATCAATAGTACTCCATCCATTTCAATCTTTTATCGAATTTTGATTTGATATGAAAAAAAAATTAAAATTAAAAAAAAAACTAATAACATGTTATTAATAACCAATTAATACGTTTTCACAACTTTCAAATTTCTATTTAACACAATTTCATACAAAATACAAATAGATAAATATTGGATCAGTACACGCACGAGCACTTACCATCCGGTACACATGATATGAGTCAATTTCAAACTCCTCCAAAACCACACAACTTTAATTTAATTAAAGAGAAATCACTTACGATAATCAATTTACGTAAAACAAGACATGAGAAAAAAATTACAAATGTTTATTATTTCAAAAGATCATAATGAACAACTTAAATATTAATGTTGATGAGAATTAAGCAAATTATTTCATCTATTTACAAATATTATTCTCCAATAATCAATACATATTCTCCTCAATTTTTGTTTTACCTAAATCACATTTGGAAAATACTTAATAGGAAGTGTCTCTAGAGCTAGTGTATGTATGTGTGTATATATACTAGTTTATGAACACGTTCGTTGCACGTGTATTCCATGTTAATTGGTACAATTTTTTTAAATGATATAGATGATGCTAAAACATGTAAGTAATAAGTGACTAAATTTATGAAAGGGTAATTGTTTATAGCTATAAACAGTCAATTAAATTGGTATAACATTTTTCTTATGTAGTTCTCATATATCTTATACTCAGTGTGGCACTTTCCTTATTTTTTTAATATTTGAATAACATATAGTTTATTGGTAAACATTAGTAACATTGATTATGTTTGTAAATGTTTCATATCTTAAAGTTTGTGTCTTATTTTTAAGAAATTATAGTCTCCTCCTTCTTATATCCTCATACATATCAAGATGTTGTTTTCGAATAAAAATTGTATTTCATAATGTAGAAATATTGATTAACATATATCTTCTTTAAGATGGATAATGTATCGTTGTCAATTTCACGGGGTACACTTGAAAAAAAATTATATTTATTTGTAATAGATAATTGCATGTACAACTTTCTTTGTTTGATTAAAGATTATGAATCCTTCATGTGTAAATTTTATATGAGAATATTAACTAAATTGTTTAAATATAATAGTATTATGAAATATAACCTAATAAATCCATATTCACAAACAAGTTAGAACTTAATACAAATGGTTGGAATATTCCAATTGATTTGGCAGCATCAAGGGTGCAGCTGACTAAAGTGGTGCAATTTTCTAAAGACAATGGCACAATCCTTGTTTATCATTATGCATATGCTATGTATATATGTGATGACAGTCGAAAGCCCAATTTAAGATTACTGGATCCAAACACGTAAGTTCAGATCATGTTGTTTGGTCAACATTAAGTTTTACTTTGTTTTCTAGTGAAAGCTTCTGGTATCATTTGGTCAAACCCTATAGCATGTAACAATATAGTATAGATGACAAAACTCATAATGTTTGTATATCAGTTTGTTAGCACTTACTTATCAGCTACAACGATCCATCTACTTCTATTACTCTTTTTAATCCATTACAACCATACCTCAATTACATGCTTCTTACAGTCAGCATATGCATTCTCACTATTCATTTCACTCTATTTGGATCCATTTCATTCTAGTATTTACTACTAATTTTTGGATCTGAAACAATACAACTTCTCTATAATTCCTAATGAGACACATCTTAACAAACTAAAAAGATTCCTAGTGAATTGGCCTAACATATGTTTACCTTCTTCATGACTAAGCATAATTCCAATGATATGACTATCATATCTATTATGTACCTGATGATGCGATGGAGAAGGGAAGAGTTCACAAGTGTTCGATAGATCTGAAGCAAAGAAAAATAAATAAATAAATTAGTGATTAGCAAACACAAAGGCTAAGCAAAGACAAGATTAAACTATAAAAATGATTAGAAGTAAAAAATGATAATTAATTTACAACATATTTATAGAAAATGAAAATAACTATCATATTCCAAAACTGGAGAGTCTATGCATTAGTCATACCATTCAATTAGTTAAATGATTAGAAAACTAAAAATATTTAACTTAATACGGAAAACTAACTAAATGCTTTGAAAACATAAAATATTTAAATACGAAAAACTAACTAAATGCCTTGAAAACATAAAATAATAAACAATTTAAATAGTTGAAGTTGTATGGTTGCTGGAAAATGGGATTGAGCCATTGAAGAAACATAACTCATAATTGATAAATAAAAAATTAACTTTTGAGTTGGATTAATAATTAATAATTGATTAATATATATAATTTATAATATTTTTATATAGTGTAGGGGTAAAAATGGTAATCCAACTTTGCACTTTGGAGCTTCCCACTTTTAGTAATATATATATATATATATATTAGGTTTGACGTACGTGTGTTGCACGTGAATATCATAAAATGTACTACACTATTTTTAAAAATAATGTGAATATTATTAAATAAAAAAATTAAGTAAACAATTATAAACTTAATGACTTAATGATAAATTAAATTTTTTATGAATAGTGGATATAAATTTTCTTATGATTACTATTGAAAGTTAGTTACTCTTAAAATCTCTTCGTTACAGCTCTTAAATGTATTTTTTCCTCCCTCTCCCATAGTGCATTACTTGGTTATTATTGTATTGTTGGAGTCCTTACTTTTAATATAATATTTGGTATTTTAAGTTTGGGGTTTTATAATAATTTAACATTTTAAGTTATGTAGTTCATTTATTTACGTAGTATAGATATAGATATAGATATTTCTAATTTTAATTTTATAGGAAATTTAAAAAAAAAAAAAAAAAGACTTTTAATTCAAGGATATGTAGAATATATAAAAATGTCTTTTAACTGTGTGGTCTTAAAGATGCGCCCCCACCCAAATAAAAAAGAACATTCTATATTAGACTAAATAAAATTAAAGTATAAAGGAGTACTTATTAAATCTAGTTTGGACTCATCAAACAAGTTTTTTATCAAATCTTTTTTTTCTCCAACAGTTTGAATCTTTTCACAGCTTGAACACCAAGTTGTAGTTTGTGCAACAGAAAACCATTGAACTTCTTGTCAAGTAGAAGTTGTTGCAAAAGTATATTTATGGCTATGAAAATGAGTACATACTAATTATCTAGATAGTCTTCTCGTTTGATGTTGAATTATTCTGTTCTCCTTGTTGCATCAATTTTTGTTGATCTATCTAATTTAGCCACAAAAAAATTATTGTAATTGCATAATTGATTGACTCTCACAATCTTCCTTGTTTTAAGAAGAATAATAGAAAACTTACAAAATTCATAGTTTAAAATTGTGAGAAAATCACTCTATTTGTAGACAACAAATGATAGTATTAAAAGGTGTTTATCGTGCCTCATCAGATAAGTCACAATCCTTTAAAAAAAATCACAACTTTTTAAAAATGTCATAACTCATCAAAAAAGTCATAGCTCTATAAAAAAAAGTTACAACCCTTCAGAAAAGTCACTACCCATCAATGTTAAAAGTTGTCAGCTTTTATTAGTGTTAACAGAACTACTTTAATTGAAGAACAAGAGGCAAAAGTTGTATTACAATATAATAGAATTCATCTCAATACAAAAAGAATAGGAAGACTATATATAAGCATCCATTAACTAAACCTAACCTAATAGGAATCCATTAACTAAACCTAACCTAATAGGAATCCATTAACTAAACCTAACCTAATAGGAAATAGGCCCAGTAACAAAAGCCCAAACATATAAGCTAACATCCCCCCCCCTCAAACTCACAATGCAACAGCAATAAGCATTAAGAGTTTGTCACACAAAAATGAAACCGAGACACCAACTCGCCTTCGTAAAAAGATCAGCAATCTGCAAGGTCGACGGAACAAAAGGAAGCGATATGGTCCCAAGCTGTAAATGATGACGGAATACCTGAGGGACTAGATGCTGACATGGCAGTAGGATTAGAAGCCATAAACTGTCTGAACTGTTCGAAAAACTGGGGATCCAACGCAAAAGGTGGCATAGTGCTAACAGACTCAATAAGTTCTTCAACGAACGCTGCTTAACTTGCTTGGCTTGTTCACACGCTGCCACAATTTCTTTATACTCAGCCTCAACATAACTTTGTTCTCCATTTGAAGGTCTACCAGAATCTGGCGTGCACTGGTGCGGCCAATTCCATGAATGTATTGCAAAGAGAACTCAACCCTTTTGTTGTTTGGAACCTCCACTCCTCCCACACGCACACACTTTATAACCAAACCTCTAGTCTACACAAAACTCATTTCAGTTCAAACTCAAAATAATCAAAAAAATGGAAAATTCAGCAAACCAAATTCAATGACAACTCAAGAAAGTCCAAAAATATGAAAATTAAGCTACCCCAATTCAATTTCCGCTCAAAAAGCGAAAATTTTAGCAAAAACCCCACAAAACTTCTCAAATCACCCCAACTTAACACAATCTCAACAAATTCCACAAACCCAAATTTCGTCCACAAATGAAAAACCGAACCCTAGTTCGAACAAATCAAAAACCGAACCCTAGTTCGAACAAATAAAAAAAAAAGGAACCAACCCAAAATGAACAAATCAAAAAAATTCGAACCCTAGTTCGAACAAATCAAAAAACGAACCAACCCAAAACGAACAAATCAAAAAATTCGAACCCTAGTTCGAACAAATCAAAAAACGAACCAACCCAAAATGAACAAATCAAAAAATTCGAACCCTAGTTCGAACAAATCAAATAACGAACCAACCCAAAACGAACAAATCAAAAAATTCAAACCCTAATTCGAACAAATCAAAAAATGAACCAACCCAAAACGAACAAATCAAAAATTCGAACCCTAGTTCGAACAAATCAAAAAACGAAAATAGTCACCAGCAAGATACACGGTGACCCAACTTTTGCTAACATAATCATTGGCCAGACGGGCAGCATATATGGGTAATAGCCACCCGCCGGCAGCGGAAGCTCTTTGATTTTCTACCAAGATCGTAGAGGCTCTGATACCATGTTAACAGAACTACTTTAATTGAAGAAAAAGAGGCAAGAGTTGTATTACAATATAATAGAATTCATCTCAATACAAAAAGAATTGGAAGACTATATATAAGCATCCATTAACTAAACCTAACCTAATAGGAATCCATTAACTAAACATAACCTAATAGGAAATAGGCCCAATAACAAAAGCCCAAACATATGAGCTAACAATTAGAATATAGAACAAATAAATAAAATATAGAATATATAATATAAGTGTTTTAAATTTGGAGTATTATAGTAATTTAACAATCACGTTAGGAAGTTCATGATTCAACTTTTTTTCTTTAAAATGACAAAATCCTTTTAAATTTATTTATCCCA
The DNA here is from genome assembly GCA_035578085.1 of Solanum pinnatisectum. NCBI lineage: Eukaryota > Viridiplantae > Streptophyta > Magnoliopsida > Solanales > Solanaceae > Solanum > Solanum pinnatisectum. The sequence continues at coordinate 23,752,623 of CM069076.1, forward strand.
ATCAAACAATTTTCAATGTTGAATTTTCTACATATATTTTTCACATAACCAATTATACATTGCATTTTCAAGAATTATACTAATATTGAAAAACAAGAGTCCCGATCAATAACTGAATCAAACGAAAGGAAAATACACAAGAATATGATCTATAATGAAATATTTGGTGAAATTTGTTTCATGGCATATGTTCGTACCTTATTAATTAACAAAAATATAAAATATGTAATATTAAACTTTGATTGATTATTACTGCGTAGATTCAAACAATATTCAATTATCTTTATTATGATACATTAAATACGTCATCATACGATAATTCATATTTATCATTCAGAGACATTTGTTCTTTATTCTTTTATGTATATATATTATACTAGTTTTTCGACATGTGCGTTGCACGTGATTATCAATTCAGAAAATTTAAGTGACGATTTGAATAATAAGCTTTGCACAAAATAATATTATAGATTCGTTTGTGAATGTTCAATGTGGATCATCATATATATCTCTTATTCACACGAACCTATGAAGATGGTCAATGAAAAATTATATTAGTTAAATGCAATAATGTATATATTTATTTCAGTTTGATGAGGTTTAAACATGTAATTAGTCGTGTCTCACTAATATTACCTTATAGATGATATTTGTTGTGCATTTTTCTTGTCATCTAACGAGATGTGCTTTGAACGTGTATTCCACTTAATCTGTTTAGATGTCATATGAACATGTGGAGAACAACTACATTTAATTTTTATAACTATTTTTGTATATTATTTTTTATTTAATAAGTTATAACATAAAAGATGACCTTTTTTTTTGTTGGCTCTCATATTTGACTTTTCAATTGGTTGTGTACATAAATCAAAGATAGTTATCTGACTGTCCATAGTTAACTGAGAAAGGTTTCCTTTTTTTTATCGAAAAAACTAAAACTTAAAACTAAAGAATATATTCTATCTGTGAAATCATATACTCACTTGTTTATCTTACACCCAACAAAGATATTGTTCATATACTTGTAAACAATTTCAATTTATTCAACCAAGAATGATTTTGTCCAAGGAAAAATCATAACACTGTGTTATCACATATATAGGGGTGGTATAATAAAACGAAAAGTTATTGGTCAAAAGTTAATATAAGGAAAGATGAAAGATAAAAATAATTAATGTTATAACTATGAGAATTCATAATATTATAACTACAGAGTGTAAAAGAGTGTGAATAACATTTGCAATAATTAGTAATAACTAAGAGAGTGGTTAACATTACAACTAAAGAATTAATGTGCAATAGATGAATTTCTAATAAATTTTATACTTACATAAATAAATAGGACTTTTAATTAATGTTACTATTTTTTCTTATAGTTATTAGATTTTAATTTAGTGTAGGGACAAAATGAAAATATTTATTCCATATTACTGAATATAAAATTTATTTTGTTAATGATAAATTTTAAATGATTCATATATATTCACATATTTTCACATTTGTTGTGAGTTATTTTTTTTAAAAAATAGAACTCGGAAAATTTTAAAATAATATATTTTGAAGTTAGAAGATCTTGTTAATTTGATAATACATTCGTGACATATATAAATACCTTGTTCATGGAATGCTTATGTATGCAACTATTTGTAAAAATGTTAAAAACACAGATAAAAATATTTGCAAATGATTATTATAGGTTTTACTGGCCAACTCAGAGGTTGGTGGGATAATTATATGAGTATTGAGCGAAATGCAGCTGTGATAAATGCTATTGCTGATAACGAAGGTGTTGATAACTTAGGAATTGCTCTAGTGAAAAATAGAGGAGACGTTGTTTATACTTTAGTCTTAACCATTTTAGAACATTTTAATGATAGATTTACCAATCAGTATGAGACTGTTCGTACCCTGTTAAATGGTCTACGCTGTAGAACCTTAGGAGAATTTAGATAGTATAAAGATTCTTATATGAGTAAGGTAATGGAATTGCCCGAAAATAGTTATGAGCATTGGAAAGTTAAGTTTATAGATGGCCTTCCCCCTTTATTTGCCGAAAGAGTTAGAAAAACTCTGAGGAATAATCATGGTGAAATTCCTTATAAGGATTATACTTATGGTAAGCTGATAGGAGTTTGCACTCAGAATAAATTTGTGCAATGAATTGAAGTTATCCAGAGAGCTTAAGATGGATAAGCTTAAAGAAAGATCTCAGTTAGGAGACTTTTGTACCCAGTTCGGTTTACCTGATACTTCTCTGTTAATAGCAAGAAGAAGAAATATAGGGATTCTAAATACTCCAACCCTGATAAACCTTATAGGAAAAAGAGATCTTGATATAGATCTAAGAAAGAGCGCGACGTTAGAAAATATTTTCGTAAGTCTAATAGATTTACCAAATATAGGTCTAAGCGTGATCTCACTAAAATCAAGTGCTATAAACGTGAAAATTTCGGTCACATAGCACCTAATTGTAAGCTTGAGAAGCTGAAATCCTTAGAACTTAATGAACAAGTTCATGATAAGATTAATAGTTTCTTATACACATCTGGTTCTGAGTCTGATTCAGGTTCTGAAGAAGAAATTGATTTGCTTGATATTTTTGATGATAATCATCATGATAAAATGAATATTTGCAATTCTTGTCATGGAGATATTTGTTCTTGTGAAAATGATGAATTTTATAAATAATCTCAATTTCAAGATCTTAATATAAATACTATTAGTTCTGATAATGTGATACAACTTTTAAAAGAAGTCACTGATAGTAATCTTCGAGAAAAAATTATTCACTTAGCTGCAAATAATAATGCTAGTTCAAGTTCTTCAAAAAATTCAGAAAAACAAAAGAATGATTTTGAATTTGAATATGCTGCACACTATTCATTATCTGAAATTAATAACAGACTTAATAAATAGACTACTCCTACAAGAGAATCTTCCTTTGATGATTTGAAAAATTAAAAATTGAAAATTTGAAAAATGAGATTAAATCTCTTAAACAAAATCAAATGATTTGTGATCATAGACTTACTCAGATAAAAACTGTTAATAACAAAGATAAAAAATATTGTTGAAGAAAATACTCTTCCAAAACCTTTTAATCTTGATCCTAGACAAGGTATGTTTTTAGGAATGATGCAAATTATTACTGCTCATAAATGGTATATTAAATGCACCATCTTGATTGATAATAGTTTTTCAATAACTGATATTCCTACGATTAATAGTGGAGCCAATGTTAGTTGTATTCAAGAAGGTCTTGTACCTACTAAATATTTTTAAAAAACAACTCATATGGTTAAGTCTACTTCTAGACATGCTTTAGATATAAAGTATAAATTACCTAATACGCGTATTTGCCAAACTAAATTATGCATTCCGCATTTCTTTTTCTTGGTTAAAAATCAGTTATACCCTCCAATCATACTTGGAACACCCTTTATAAATGCTATTTATCCGTTTACTAGCATAAATGCTAAAGGTTTTACTGCTACTTATGAAAATGAAAATATAAATTATACTTTTATCACTGACCCTATTTCTCGTGATATTAATGCTTTGATTAATATGAAACAAAGGCATGTTGATTCTTTGCAATTAGAATTATTTAGCATAAATATATTTGATACTTTGAAATCCACCAAAGTACAGGAAAAAATAAAATTAATTTTTGAACAAATTGTTGTTGATATTTGTGCCGATCATCCTAATGCCTTTTGGAATCGGAAAAAACATATCATTACTCTTCCATATGAAGATGAATTCTCAGAGAATGATATTACTACTACATCTCATCCTTGTCAGATGAACACCGAATTGATAGAATTCTGCAAAAAGGAAATTGATAATTTGTTACAAAAGAATTTAATAAAACCTTCAAAATCACCTTGGTCTTGTACTGCATTTTATGTTAACAATGTTGTTGAAGGGGAACGAGGTGTTCCCAGATTGATTATCAATTATAAACCTTTAAATAAATATTTAAAATGGATTAGGCATCATATTCCAAACAAAAGAGATATATTGTCTAGCTTATATGATGCCAATATATTTTCAAATTTTGATTTAAAATCAGGATATTGGCATATCCAAATATTTAAAGAGCATGCATATAGAACGGCTTTTAATGTCTCATTTGGACAATATGAATGGAATGTTATACCATTTGGTTTGAAAAATGCCTCATCTGAATTTTAGAAAATCATGAATGATATTTTTAATCCATATATGGATTTTATCATTGTTTATATTGATGATATTTTAGTATTCTCAAAAACGTTTGAAATGCTTATTAAGCATCTTGATATCTTTAAAAAAATTGTCATACAAAATGGTTTGGTCATTTCTAAACCAAAAATGAGTTGAGTTTATTCCAAACTGATGTTCGACTTCTAGGACATCATATGTCTCAAGGGAAAGTTACCCCGATCCAAAAATCAATTGACTTTGCATCAAAATTTCCTGATGTTATCACTGATAGGACTCAATTGCAAAGGTTCTTAAGGAGTTTAAATTACATATCCCCTTTTTATAAAAATTTATCGCGTGATTTGGCCCCTTTATATGACATGCTGAAAAAGGATTATAAATCACCTTGGACTGATAGTCATACCACTTTGGTAAAGGATATTAAACTTCGAGTTCAATCCTTACCATGCTTAACTCTTCCTAGCCCTGCTTGACAAAAAATTATTGAGACAGATGCGTCTAGTATTGGATATGATGGGATATTGAAACAAATTAATCCCAACGACAAAAATGAATATTTAATCAGATTTCATTCTGGAAAATGGAGTGAGGCCTAGAAAAAATATGCTACGGTGGCCCATGAAATGTTGACCATTGTTAAATGTGTGTTAAAATTTCAGGATAATTTATACAATCAAAAGTTTTTGATAAAAACTGATGTTCAATCTATTAAATACATGTTTAACAAAGATTTTAAATATGATGCTTCAAAATTAAAATTTGCTAGGTGGCAGGCCCAGTTAGCCCCTTTTGATTTTGAAATTCAATACAAAAAGGGAAGTAAAAACTCTCTTTCAGATTTTCTATCCAGAGAATATTTAAATTCATAATGAGTTTCTATACAACTTTTATTGATGAAAAAACTCTAGTTACTATTTTAAAAATAATTCCTCTTAATAAAGATTTGCAGGAATTAATAATATGTGAAATTATCACCAATATTATTAGAGAAGATTTCTCTATACATGATTATGAAGAAATTATCGATATCGATGATGGTAATTATTATAGTGACTATTATGATATATTCGAATTAAGCAAAGTGTTATGTATGCAGGATGGACCCTTCTTGGGTTACCAAGGTCAGAGGTAGGGGTAATAATACTCGAGGAAGGGGAAGATCATCCCTTGGATCATCCTACGGATCCTCTTCTAACTCCCCAGTTATACAAATGGGAGGAAGGTGTTTGATAAATTCAAAAATCGCCCAAAGTGAGGCTTCATCTTCAGTACATTCTTCAGTACATCTGGAAGATATTCCAGAAGACAGTCTGTTATATGCACAGCTACAGGCTTATTTGTCACCAAAGAAAAATGATACTTTTGCATCAATAGCCAAAGAAGACAATGATGATATCAAGTCTTATGAAAAGGTATCAAAAAAAGAAATGATATTTCTTTTAGAAAACTCTGAAATACATAGAAAAGAAGAACCCTGGAAGATATTCCAGCGATACCTATTAAACAATTTATATTTCCCGAGTGAGTCATACAAAACCCGATCATATTATGAAACCATTCTGATAAACACTGGTAGTGTTGAATTTCAACACTTTTCAGGCTTTAAACAGAATATATCTGTTGAAGATTGGGGTATCTCCACCATGAAAGAAAGGCAGATCAGCCTAAACAAAATTGCTAAGAGTTTCACATACTAGGACTATATTCAGGCCTTTGATAAAGTCCTCCATTATAATAACGAAAGACATAAACATATGTGGTTTATGAAAATATGTGCAAAGATATTTGCAGGACCAATTTCTAATTGGTTTTTAAATTGGTGGTCATACCACGGCCTAACTATAAAAATTTTGCCCAATCCCTTTCTCAAATTATATAAAGAATAGGTTAAAGTCTCTTCGGATCTTAATAAGTTATACAATACAGATCATATCTGTTATCTAGAAAAAATAGACCTGATTTATTTTTCATTGAATTCTCTATCCCTTGGATTCACAAATGGACCCCGGAAGTGGGATTCACCGAGGAATAAATCCCTTGTTTATATAGAACTTTTTACAATAATTTTTGGGATAAATTGATGAAAAAGGATCCCAAAATAAAAACGTTATATGGGCAACAACTATTGGATCTTATTGCAAAAAGGATCCAAGAATATGGTATTACTCCCCAAAAGGGAATCATCACTGATAGCTCAGTCAGGCATATTGTCAAAAAATCTCCATTCAAGATGGAGATAAAGAAGAGATGATCAACAGCTATTTAGAAGAGGTTAAGAGGATTCTGCTTCTCAATCTCACTCAATATGAAAAATCTGACACTTCTATGAGAAGTGAGACAAGCAATGACACTACCAATGATATCCAAGAAGCTCAACCTGTTGAAAAAAAAAAAACAATGTCAGAAGATACTCTGAGAAAGGCGAAAGATTTCCTCAAAAAATTAAAGGAAAAGGACAAGATGTAAAGACATATCTATAGTAAAGGTCATCATCAACAGTAGATACACTGTTGATCAACAGTAGATACATTGTTACTGTACATATGGGACCCACTGATAAGGGACCCATTTCTATTGTACAAAGATTCGAAATATTTTTTTTTTCTTTCTATAAATAAGTTTATTTTTTAGTCTGTTAGGGAGTAGCTTAGAAACCCTTCTCTCTCTCTACTTTTCTCTCTCCAACTGTAAAGCTCTCAATTTGTAAAGTTTGAGTTCACCAAATACTGACCGGAAGTAAATAAAACTTGTAAAGTTTGCTCAAAGACCTTGGTGTCAGTCATCGTTATAAGGTATTATATTCTTTCTGATTTGCCCTTTTAGTATTTCTCTGATCTAAGCCGTGACTATGTCCGGCTAAAGATTCATATCTATGTCGGATAACTAACTTCTCTTTTATATATACCATGAAAGATCTAGACTTTATCAAAATATAAATAAATTTATATATGGTTTCTTGATTTGGTTCTGAGATGGTGGTACAGTCAGATTCGATGCTATTTTTATTGGCTTTGTCTTTGTGACTCCGTCTAGCCAACCGTGGTTCTAAGCCCTTTTAGGAGTTGAAAAAGGACCCCTATACCCGGCTAAAACTGCTAGACACATGGACTCAATAAAAATACGTATTAAATCTTGACAGGACCCTTTCTTGGGTAAAAGGATAGAGATCCTTCCATACAATCATCAAACTATATTAAAATTTGTACATATTTCGATTCGGATTTATTCCTTGAATTCGGATGCTAACAAACTATTGAAGTTGACCGCGCGGATTACCACCAGTATTCAAAGATCCTGTAAATTGGTGTGTGTGTGTGTGTGTGTGTGTGTGTGTGTGTGTATATATATTGCATTTATGAAAATATATATCTCATAAAAATTAGCTATTAAATAAATAATAAAAATTAAGCTAATACAGACTTCAACTGGCGTTGTTAGAAGTCATCTGAACTTTTCTTCGTCGAAAATACTGAAATATTAAGAAATAGAAAATTAGTAAAACAAAAGGGCAATGCTTACATAGTAACAACTATTTTTAAGAAAACTTCCTAACAATCTAAATCACATAAGTAGCATTGATAAATAAAGTCATTCTCTTATCTTGGGCATCAGAAAAACAAATCGTGGCAATTCTCTAACTATTGAGAAGTTGAATAATTATGGAAAAAGATATTCAGAAGCATATATCTACATCACAAGAGAAATTTTTACCAAAAACAAATTAATTTAGACTATATCATGTTAAATTCATATATTGGAACATTACATACTATTGTATATACTAAGCAAAAAAATAATTATTGTATCATCATAATTATTTTCCTCAAGTACTCGAGGTTAAATAATATACCCTCTTATGATAGAACAATTTACTTCATCAGAATAGTGGTGCCTCATATTCCGCTAAACTTCGAACTCACTCAACGAAAATAAATCACACAAAATTTTTTAAAATGCAAGAAGAAGAAGAGTAGAAGATAAAAAAAAAATTGTGGTTGAAAAATGAGTGGAAACCCCTCTATTTATAGTCAACAAAGGGCAGTATGAACAAGTGTTTTTTGTGTCTTATATGAAGAGTCATGACCTTTCCAAGAAGTCACAACCCTGTGGAAAAGTCACAACTATTTTGAAAAGTCACAACTTATCGAAAAATCAAAACCCTTCGAAAAAAGTCACAACTTATCAGAAAAGTCACAACCTAAGTTAGGGATATTATAATAATTTAACATTCAGGTTAGGAGTTCATGCTTTTAAGGTAACTAGCTTCTTGGCACGTGTGTTGCACGTGTGTATCGTATATATATTATACGATGTTGTAAAATAGAATTAATATTACTAAATTAAAGTATTTTAGTAAATAATTATAATTTAAAGAACATAGGACAAGTGCTTTTAAATGATTAATACAGATTGTCATAGAGTTACTTGTATTTTGAGATTGACCAGATATTATTGAAACATTTCAAATTACATTCAACATTTAAATATGGGAGAAAGTGACATTTCTTTAGTAGTAGCATTATTTACTTCGCTCAATTTTGTAAACAAATCTAACCAACAAAATTTTAAAAAAATATCAATACAACAAATGTCACCAATAGTCTTTCCTCTTAAGGTTATGAACATAAATGATGTACACCATTAAGTATTATTTTTATCTTAAATATTCATACTTGAAATTTAGTATGTGCATGACACTAATAAGGATTATCATAAATAATTCAATATTTTATCTTTATACGTAATCTATCTTTTACAAATTAATATTTGAGTAAGACTATCATGAAGAGGTAATTCTACAAAAAAAAAAAAAAAAGGTACTTTATTGTTATAACAGATGATGGTTAAATTGAGGTTTGAGTGTATGTCAAATATAGCTTGACCAATTCTTTGTTTTAGATATACATATATATATTTCAGTAGCATAATTTAATTTTAATATATGAACAACATTACCTTTGGTGAAAAATATTTCATTTCTTCAAGTTTCTACCTTATCTTTGTAGAATTGTAGTCTTCTCCTTTTTCTTGCCGCATACATATCATATAGTTGTTGTCTAATGAATGTATCTAGTATCTTATAGAAGTTGTATCATGATATAATATATTAAACTTTTTCAATAATAAAAATTAATAGATGAATAAAATTTAAATTATCGTGTATAGAATCTTTAATTTGATTTAAGATTATTTTATGATCAATCACTATTTTCTTATCTATTTTTATATAGCTAACAAGGAGTGTATCTTGTGGCATAAAATTTTCTCAAATTAAAATGAACACAAAATAATAGGAAAAAAAATATAGGGAATGATACATGGCCAATGAAGAAGGAAGACGAAAATATATGTTCATGCTATATTCACTATAGTGTTCCATTTGATTAAAATCTCTTGTCACCAACACTTAGCTTTCTTCGTTCATTTTTACTTATATATCTATTAAGAAATAATTATTATCATGTCTATATTATCATATTATAAGTAAAAGTAAAAATCTATTTTTGAAATAGTGGATTTATCATAAAAACTGATGATTCAATGGACTGTGTTGATGCCCGTTGTTTTAGCAAAATTAAAAAGAAACTGCTTCAATGAGTGTAAAGAAATAAAAAATAAAAAACCAAAGAAGAAATATCTTACCCAAATCATGTGAATTTTTTTATATTTGTTTATTATTATTCTCTTTCCCACAACTTTTCGTCACTGTTACCTCATGGAAATCGTAAGAAAAATACGAGTGTGAATTTATGAATGATTTGCTACAATTTGTTCACCAACTCTTTCTTATGTGGTACCTCAAATTTCATTGAATTTTGAACTTAATCAATTGTTTCAAATAACATTGAGATTTTTTAAGAAGAAGAAGAGTAGAAAACTTTAAAAATAAGTAGTTTAAAAGTGAGAGGAAACCCTCTATTTATAGCTAAAAAATAGTAGTATGAATAGGTGCTAATTGTTCCTTATCAGAAAAGTTACAACCTTTCAAAAAAGTCACTGCTCATCGGAAAAATCACAACCTTTTGCAAAAGTCACAACTCATCAGAAAAGGCACAACCATTAGGAAAAGTCACAACCCTTTGAAAAAATCACAATCCTTCGGAAAAGTCACAACTCATCGAAAATGTCAAAACCCGTCAAAAAAGTTGCAACCCTTTGAAAAATTCTCATCTCTTTGAGAAAATCACAACCCTTGATATCTACTTTTAATATAATACAAATAACTAAGTTAATAAATAAAATAAATTGAGTATTTTTGTTTGGGGGTATTTTAGTAATTCAACATTAAGTTTAGGAGTTCTTGCTTTTAAGGTAGTATAGAATATAGATAACTAACGAAATTCATAATGCTATAACTAAAGAATGTAAAAGGGTGTGAATAACATTTGGAATAATTAATAATAAGTAAGAGAATTTATAATGCCATAACTAAAGAATTAAAGTGCAATTGTTGAATTTCTTATTAACTCCGCATTGAAATAAATAAATGGGACTTCTAATTAATTATATTGTTTATTTAGATAGTTAATTAGATTTTAATTTAGTGTAGGGGGGAAATAGTAATCGAACTTTGCACTTCATAGCTTTCTGTGTATTCCACGTTTATTCCATATTACTTAATATAAAATTTATTTTGCAAATGATAAATTTTAAATGATTCACATATTTTCATATTTGCTATGAATTTTGTTTTAGAGAAAAAAGAGAAGAAATCGGAACATTTAAAAATGATATATTTTGAAGTTAGAAGATCTTGTTAACATGATGATACTTTCATGACAAATATGATGCTTTAATTTACATAAAAATACTTACACACACACGCGCGCGCGCGTACACACACACATAGATATATATATATATATATATATATATTTATATATTTGCATATAATAAAAATATTTTTGTCATAAAAATTAGTAATTAAATGAAAATAAAAATTAAACTAATACACCCTTCAACCCGACGTCATTCCTGAAAATCTCAATTACATAAATAACATTGTAAATAAAGTCATTCTTATGTCTTGAGCATCAACAAAAAAAAACTCTTGACAATTCTCTTACTCATGACAAGTTCAATATTTTTTAAGAAAATATCCAGAAGCATATATTTGCTTCACATGAGAAATTCTAAACAAAAACAAATAAATTTCGACTATTTTACGTTACCTTCATATATTGGAACATTACATACTACTATATATATTAAACAAAAAAAAAAAGAAAAACAATTATTGTATCACCAAAATTATTTCCCTCAAGTACTCAAGGTTCTGCAATATATATATCCTCTTAGGATAGAATGATTACTTCATCAAAATAGTGGTACCTCAAATTCCCCTGACCTTTAAACTCACTCAACAACAATAAATTACACGACCATTTTTAAAGTGTAAGAAGAAGAAGATTAGAAGATTAGAAAGTTTTTGTGGGTGAAAAATGAGAGGAACCTCTCTATTTATAGCCAACAAAGGATAGTATGAACATGTGCTTATTATGTGTTATCTTAAAAGTCATGACCCATCAAAAAAGTGACAATCCTTTGGAAAAGTCACAACTTATCGGAAACATCACAACTCTTTGAAAAAGTCACAACTCATCTGTAAAGTCACAATTTTTTGTAAAAGTCACAATTCATTGTTAAGTCAAAACCTTTTGGAAAAGTCACAACTCATAAAAATAGTCACAACATTTTAGTCAAGTCACAACTCATTTGAAAAGGCACAACCTTTCAAGAGGACATTTGATATTCAAATATATAGTTGGGTGTTTTATGTAGGATATTATAGTAATTTAACATTTATAGATTACTCTGTGAATACATGAGAAACTAATTAAGCAAAATATTTCTCTGGCATGCCTTCATTAATAATCATAACGAATCATTATAATATATTGTTTCTTCAGGAGCAATAGGCCAAAAGAATTAGAGAAGATCCTCTGTCATCTTTAAATTATATATGAAATTAGTATCACTATTCCTTTTCAAAATGTTATTCTACAGGCATAAAATCAAATATACAAAGAATCATTTTTTTTTCAATTTCAATTAACAAAAATAGCATATATGAAGGAAATATCAACAAAAATAGCATATTAATCTCAATTGTAAATTTTTTTGTAAAACTCTTAATAATATCAGCTTGATCACACGTAAACCTATATACTTTATATATTTTAACTCAACCAACTATTGATGCTAAGAAATTATGTGACATTACAAAATTATATTGTTGACTTATGTCATCAAGAAGGTTAAATTATTATTCACGACATAACTATCAAAACCAATTCAGACATTAACAGACAAAGTTCTTCAGCACTAATTTACAATAGCTATGAAAATCTTGATCTTCAAATCATCAATTAATATGTCCTGCAAACCTAGCAAACAAGAAAGATCTGAGCCCATAAGAATCTGCTCATATTTAATAGAATTTTATGAACAAAGTTAAATTGGTATTAACAAAAAAAAGTATCAAAACTGTTGTAATGATATTACTACCTCACACTAGCCAAACTAGTAAATTAGAAACGTACCTCATTCTATGTTCATAATGCAACTATAAAATGAATTCCATACCGAAACATGAAATTATAAATACTCACGGTAGTAGAAATTAAAATATAACTTGGAACTCAAAGATTAGAGATTCTTGTTGTTCTAATATCAAACAGAAAGAGTAACAATATTAGAAGATGAAAGCAATAGAAATAGAGAGACAAGAAATGAGAGTTTTTCTTATTCCTTCCAAATCTTCAAGTGTATTATATTATCCACCACCTATCATACATCTATATATACTAGATAATTTAAGGCCCATGATACGGGCCCAATATAATTTCACATATTTTGTTGAAAAAATTACCTAAATTCACAACTTAAGATATCATAATTCTCTCTCGGATATATTCTTATTCTCTCTCAGACACATCTATCCGCTTTCGGTTACATACCTATCTCCTCTAGAATACATTCCTCTCATGTTACATTGTATCGGACAACCAAGGAATGTATTCGAGAGCAATGAAAAATTTGATATTTTTGTAATTGAGAAAACTTTATGTAATTAGCCTCCAAAGATATGAGATTTCTATACTTTATACTATTTTTTTCTTCAGTAAACAACTTCAATATATTACTTAATATTCTATTTCAAATGTTCATACGGCATAAATGTGTCGTTTACAACCAAATTGAAAAAGTTGAATTCTAAAAAGTTCTACCGAGCAAGGAAATAGAGAATTGCATTAGATTATGAGTAAAAACATTTTGTGTTCGATGAATATATAAAATGTAAATAGAGAATTCTAAAAAGTTCTACCGAGCAAGGAAATAGAGAATTGCGTTAGATTATGAGTAAAAACATTTTGTGTTCGATGAATATATAAAATGTTGATATCTTTGAAAAAAATCATCGATCTTCATATATTTTCGTAAGTGGTATCTATTTTCCACAATGTTACTATCTTCATTTTGTAATATATGCACCATAAGTTTTGCATCTGATAAAATACTAATCATCGATCAACCAATTTGTAAACATTGATTAAAAGTCTTTCAGATCTCTATTCTTGAGTATATAATGTGTTTGTAGTCTGCTTTGTCGATGAATTTGTGATACATTTTATTACTGTCTCCGATAAATAGAAATACTTCTATTTATTTTGATGGATTTTAATATTGAAATTAAAGTACTAATAAAAATTGATTTATAACTTCACAACAATAAAAACAATCATTAAAGCAACTTTATTTCTATATACAATAACAATTATAGTAATGTTATATTCTAAATATTGAAAGCATAATTTATTTCTAACTCCACAACAATAAAAACAATAATGTAAGCAACTTTATTTCTATATACAATAACAATTATTGTAATGTTATATTTTAAATTACATTAATAATATTTTTTGATACTACACTCTTAATATCATGTCGTAAAAGAAAACTCCAAATCTTACCCCCCTCCCCCCCCCCCCCCAACAAAATAACAAATATACTTTCTTTTCTTTTCAGGTTGTTTTTCACTAATTTATTTAGTTTTTAATTTTTTTCTTCCTCTATATTTCTCAACAAAGTCCTTTTCTACACATTTTCTTTTGTTCTTCTTTATTTTTTAACTATTCATTTTTCTTTAGTTTGTATTTTAATATTCCTTAGATTTTGAATGTTAAACTTTTTCCTTGTCAAATTTTCTCTTTTAAATAGTTTATCATATTTGATATTAAGAAAATATCCTATATAAAAATGAAAATTTTATATTTTTTAATCGTAATTTCTTGATAGTCAAACATTGTTCATTCTTTTAGTCACGAAATTTGATATATTCTTCAAATTAATTAAAAAATATTGATACGTCATTTTAAAGACTATTTTAATAATCAAGATACAAATTTAGTGGTCATATTATGTAACATAATATTAAAAATATGTTTACGCAGTAATCCTTTAAAGTATTTTTAGGAACAAAGTATTAACTATTCAAACACATTTTATTTTAATTAGTTCAAAATTTTCTTTCTAAAACATGTCAAAACAAGTTTAGCATTTATTATTGTTCGGTAAGAAGTTAATTAACTAATAGAAACTCTTCATTTTAATAAAATTACAATAATATCCTTATGGGCCCATAACAAAAGTTAGACATGTATGAATTCTTCTAGATTTTCATTTTGACCATTAATTATATAATTATTATTTTGCCTTAAATGATATTAAAATTACTAAAATGTCATTGGTCGTCCTTCCCATGGCTCTTCTATATAATAATACTACTAAAAGAGGGTACGGTTGTCATAAACATGACATGAACCTTTTGAGAATATAGGGAAGATTGTGGGGGTGTGGGAGATCAATGTGGAAGTACAGAAGTGTAGGTATTACTACAGATAATGGTGGAATTACACCTTGAAGTTACGGGCATCCACACTAATATGATAAATTTACAACACTCTACAATATTCTTTTTTGCTGTTAGTTACGGGCATCCACACTAATATGATAAATTTACAACACTCCACAATATTCTTTTTTGTTGTTTAATTGTTTCATAAGAAAACCAACATAGATAGGGGATTTTCATCAAGAATTCAAACACAGGGGAGGTTAACATTATATTGAGGCAAAATAATACATCCCTTAACTGAACCCTTTTCAAATTAAGTTTTTAAAAAGAAAGAGAAGTAAGTTGATACATGTATTCTGAACCAGAAAAGAATGATGCATCATTCTGACTTTTTCTCTCTCTTCTTTGCTTCTTCGTCTTTCGATGGGGAAACAAGCAAATTGAAAGTCCAAACAGCCAACAAAGTTGCTTGTATTGGAGCAAGCCAATAAACATGTATATGCTCCTTAGTAATATGATCACCCCGCGCATAAGCCCACCCCATCACCTACAAAATTTATTTAACTCAATATCTATCTTGCCCATACAGAAACTTCACTTTATAAAACATATACTTTATAGCACAAGGAAGTACTTACAGAAGCTGGATTCATGCATCCCCCTGTTAGATCAGAACCAAGAATGTGAAGAGTCAGTTTGGACAGACTGGATATCCATGTCTTCATGAAAGTACTCGCACGACTTCTTCTGGAAAGTCCAAGTGAAATGCTAACAATTGCAAATGTCAAACATCCTTCTGTCAATGCACCTCGGTGGATGTCAATGCTCAAAACAGGTCCACGTCCTATGTTTGGAAATGCCGCAATGATGAATCTAACCCCAGTAATCGAACCAAAGACCTTAAAAGCAATAAGATGGGGGAATTGTACATCAGAAGAAACACTCAACTATAATAAGCTTTTCTAGGAAAAATAACAATTTTTTTTAGCTGAATCTGACAGGCAAGAAAAGTAAAAACAAAATTGAAAAATTGAGTCACAATGTCATTGCCTGATTTTGACTGCAAAGTTAATGGTGAGTAGCTTCAGAATATGACTGATAACCAATTAACACATGTCTTTTAAAGCTAATAGTGCCTTTGTTGGAAAAATTAGGGGAGAAAAAGCACTCCGAATCACTCAAACTCCTTCTTGAAGACACGTAGAGGATATCATTCTTTCTTACTTCACTCTACTTGCTTTCTCAATCAATGATTTACTTAGAAGACAAGTGGATTTCTACCAACCTGACTTACATTTTGGCTTATCAAAAATGACTATAATGTCTAGATATTTATAGGACTATCCTAGCATGTACCTAGTTTAGTACATGTATCATACATGTATTCAACCATACATGTATCCTTATATCAATATCCTAAATAAATCAACTAACTAAATCCATGTATCACACAAATCAAAAACTCTATTCTTCTTCTGAGACAAGGTTCACATTTCAACAGACTTATCAATTACTTAACCTCATCTTTCTACTATCCATTTAGTCACCCACAACACTCCAGTATATCTAATAGTGAAAAAGTTTAAGCATCCAATCTACCCAACACAAAACTTTTAAGACATGAGTAGAGTGGTAAAAGGACCTATTATTCCAAACCTTTACACAATCCATGTGAGACAACTATATAATTCAACACCCTTCCTCACGTCCTTGTGGTTAGATAACAAGTGTGGGAATGAAATTCCTAAAATGTGGCTCTGATATAATGTGAGAGAACTAGAACATCTAATACAAAAGTTGAGGCAATTAGAAGGATGGTGTAAGGCCTTTACAAACCCTTTTTGGGAATACTAACACAATTAGATGAGGTGGAAGACACTTGTTGATAGCATTCAAGAAAGCACAACTTCATTATGGGCAATGGAATATCTAGAGCTTTAATAGGCTCTAATTAGCAATGAAAACATGTTTTTTTGACCGAATAAGAGCTCCAGAGTCCAGACCAAAGTAGATGTTTTGGGAAAGTCTTACTTCTATTTGGAGGCCCAGATTGAATACCAATAAGAGTTGGATTTTGGTCCAGAAATCTGTCCAAAGAAGAAGTGAGTCCAGTGACCCAAACTTGTGTTCTAGAAGATTATTCAATGCTATGTTGACTACTTATATAGCTTTATAGAATGAAGTGTTGGTAGTCTTATATAAACCTAGGGATTTTACTAGTTTATTTAATTTAGTTTGATCACCTCATTGATAATTTCAAGGGAGAATGGCAGCCCCCTTCTAGGCTTCTACATGAAGGGGGTTCTTTCTTCTTTATTGTAGCTAAGTCTGAATTAATATTAATGTTAGCAGCCTTTGTGGCTTGTGGAGACCTTTGAGGTTCTCTTTAGGGTTATGCCATTTATATTCTACCTTGAATCATAGCTTGAATTTCTTCAATGTTAAGATTCTTTGTTAGTTCTTCCCTCCTATTTTTCTTCTTCTCCTTCTTAATTGATCTTTCATTGAGATAATTGATTCACAACTTCTTTAGTACAAGGTTTCAAGTATCAGATATTTGAGCTTGTGTTCTACTCTTTCAAGAATCAATTCCCTCCCTCTTTTTAATCTTCTAATTTTAGAGTCTTCTGCTGTTTGTGTTGTTATCACTTGTCCTCGAGGCTTTGGTCAAGCGAGCTTAACATGTGATGTGTTCTGATTTACTTTAATCTGAGTCTTAATTTAAGATACTATGATATTTTGATGATTGACAAACAATGTACAATTAACAATCAATGTACAAGAAGGACAGACGAAGATGTATAAGAACCAGGTCTTTGGCAAATATCCAAAAGAAATTGGTGAAGCTAGCAATGGTGATGAGGAATTGCTTACAGAACCAGGTTCCTCAAACAAGAACTAGAAGAGATTATTTGATCTACAAAAGAGAAGGTATTCCACGCGACAAAAAGGAACATTGGAGAATTGAGATTAATGCTTTAATTCAGTTCTATAAGTAACTGGAGTTCAAGACATGGAAACTTACCATAATTGAACACATGGATTTAGCTTGGAATAAGGAGAAGTTGGCCGATTCCAAACCAAGTCAAAGAAGGATTGATTTCTCGGAAATTCTTGAACCAAGTCTTGGTTGGATTTGGAAAAGTATAGGCAGCTATTCTACTCCATCTAAAGCATTATATTGATGCTGAAGAAGAAGAGTCAATTGTTGCAACTAAGAACCTTTTCCTATCAAGTGTTATTCATACCGTTCTACCTTTTCTCGATAAGGCTGGGCCAAGTAGTTCTGAGTTGTAAAAGCTAGATTCTTGTGGTCCTTAACTATATGCTTTTTACATTCCTAGTAATTTGTATTAGGTGTTGTTTTGTTTTTGTAAAGGGACGTTTTAGACTGGGTAGAGTCTTTGAAGGAGCTGGAGAAGATACCAACAATTAGGGAGAATTATTGAGGTTTGGGTAGGTGTCGTTAGAGTCAGTTCCTTAGGTGTACATGTTGTAACCTTAAAATTGCTCGAATTATAGTGGAAAATTCGGGGAAATCCTATTGGAGATAGGTCATGATTTTTGCCGCCCTTGAGCAAGAAGATCTCCAGATAAACTCCTTGTGTTTGATTTATGTTTCGGCAATTTCCTTCTTGCATAGTTGCTAAAAGGACCTGGTCCTTTCAGTTGATAGGTCACAGCAACTTAACAATGTGTTTGTTAGGAGCACATCACTGGTTTGAACTCTACCGCAGACAAAAAGATAAAGTGGAAAAAGGTAGAGGGTCAAGTCCATTATTCACTGAATTTCGAATCATGCACCTAGACTTTTCTTGATTATAAGAAAATTAGATGAGGTATACATAATTCAACATAGTAAATAAAGTATATAGATCACGAGTTCAAGTCTTACACGGATAATAAACAGCATTTCCTCAGGCTTGTTACAAAAAAAAGGAGTCAGGCCCACACGTTGGGGTATCTTAGCATAATAAAATAAATTTATGATATTTTAAACTTTAAGATGAGGTGGTAGACACACTTCAGCACTTATCTTGGACAAGTTTAGGCAGGCTGAAAATGAAAGCTTAAACAAGCCTTATTGCATGTATTTGTTTTGTATTGAGCACGTGCATGGGCCAAGTACCTCTCAAATAAATGCAACTCAACAAGTTTTATACCAACTGATCTGGAACTCATGACAAAATCTCATCAACCAAAAGAAGAAAGAGAAGAAAATCGAAGAAGGGGTCATATGGATCATAATCCATCCTCATAAATCAAGAGCTACTAGTAAATGTTGTAAGTTTGAGTGTACTATCCAGTTAAGTGTAAATACTAGAGTTATATATAACAAAAACAAGTGAAGCTAAATCATACCATATTAGGAAATGCTAATTTATGTAAATGCATTTGACCCATGTAAAGCACGCTCAACCTTCGCAAACAACTTATCTTTGTAGAAACTGTACGAACAGAATCTAACAGAATCTACAGTAAGAAAACAAGTCCAACAGTAAGAAAATCATACAGATGTAGTTATGTCAAAATTTTAGGAGCAGGCGATCGATAATCTTAGCCAAAACTGACTCCAAAACGCTAACTTGATGATTTGTCAACACAGCAATATACGTAAGTTAACTCCTCCATCCAAGTATCTACAACCATTCTTTTTTTCTTTTTTTTTTTGAAACTGGTAATGTTGTATTCCTCAGCATTAAGGTATGCTGGAGACCTCCAAAAAGGTAGTAACAAGCTAGAACAAGAGACTAATTACAGTAATCCTAAAAGATCTACTAATTGTTCAGCATTTTCTATACAATGTTCTTTACACCAAAAGTAGAAAGTTGCTATGCAGCTCTCTTTGATTTTCTGAATGTTGTTGAATCTATCTTCAAAGTTTCTTCCATTCCTCTCCCTCCAAATAGTCCACCACAGTGTGGGATTATTCTCCACCACTTCTTCTGTGTCTTGCTTCCCCCTCTCCTAATCCAGCAACTTAACAAGTCTGCTGTGTGCTCTGGCATTGACCATTTTGTCTCTGTTAAACTGAGGAACATAGTCCAAAGCTGAGATGTGACTTTACAATGGAGGAACAAATGATTATTTGTCTCTATAGCGTCACTACATAACATGCATCTGGACACAATTGGCAATCCCTTTTTCTGCAGGATCTCATGAGTGAGGCAAGCTTTCCTGATTACTAACCAAGCAAAGCACTTGACCTAGTAGGAGCCATACTTTTCCATACCTGCTTCCAAGGGCCTATTTTGTTCACAGGCATCTAGGATACCTCTTTCCTATAAATTCTACCTACAGAGAACTTGCCGTCCTTATCATATTTCCATCTAAAAGTGTCATCCTCTACAGTAGTGCCTTTGAAACCATCAATCATCTGCAATAGCTCCACAAACCTACCTACTTCCCAGTCATTAAGATGCCTCCTGAAGAAGTAGTTTCATCCCTGTGGGGACCAGCTATCAGCCACTGTAACCTCAAGGTTAGTGCATATATTGGCCAGATCAGGGAAAACTTGCATTAAAACTTCTTGTCCAATCCATAGGTCCTTCCAAAATAGTATTTTGTTCCCAGCACCCATCTCATAACATGAATTCTTTACTAGTCTAGGCCAAAGATTCCTTATAGATCTCCATACCGATGTTCCGTAGGTGGTTGATACTGCATTGGTACACCATTGCTCTGTCTGGCCATACTTATTCAGGATTACCTCCTTCCATAGAGCATGATCATTTCCATTTAATCTCCATAACCATTTCATGAGCAAGCAATCATTCTGCAGTTTCAGATTCCTTACTCCTAAACCACCAGCCTCGTTGTGTAACTATGCAGTCTTCCATTCTACCAAATGATACCCCTTTCCCTCCTTGTTCCCAAACCAAAGAAAATTTCTTCTTAATCAGTCCAGCTTCTTGACCACACTTATTGGGATAGGGAATAGGGACATCACATATGTGGGAAGCGAGTCCAGAACTGCATTTATCAAAGTGAGCCTACCTCCAAGAGACAAGTATTGTGTCTTCCAGTTTGCTAACTTCTTTTTCGTCTTTTCCAAAATCCTATCCCAGATAATCAATTCTTTGTGTTTGTTGCCTAATGGCATGCCTAGATAGACTGTTGGTAATTTGTCTACCTTACACCCCAAGATACCTGCTAGTTCCTCCATCTGCACCACTTCTTTAATAGGGAAGAGGTTACTTTTCCTCCAGTTAACGCTTAAACCAGAAATGGCTTCAAAAACAATTAGTATCATCCTGATATAGCAAATTTGTTCAGCTATAACTTCACAAAATATCACAGTATCATCAACAGATGACATATTTCCATATCTACTCCTGCTTTGCTGCTAACCTTGAATCCCTTTATCCACCTGTTGCTAATTGCAATCCTCATCATACTGTTGAAACCCTCCATGGCAATGATGAATAGGAAAGGGGAGAGAGGGTCACCTTGTCTAAGACTCCTCTCTGACAGGAAAAAACCCACAGGTTCTCCATTTACAAGTATGGAGAACCTAACAGTTTTAATACAAAAGCCAATCCATTTCAACCACCTTTCACCGAATCCCATCTGTCTGAGAATGTTTAGCAAAAAATCTCAGTTCACGCGATCATAAGCCTTCATTATATCTAGCTTGCACATAGTTCCTGGCACCTCCCCTCTCAATCTAATATCCACACATTCATTGGCTATAAGAGCAGCGTCCATGATCTGTCTTCCTTTAATAAAGGCCATCTGATGAGTGTTCACCAATTTATTTACTACCCTTTTCAACCTTTCTCACAAGATTCGGCAATGATTTTATAGACCCACGATGAGACCGATAGGTCTATAATCCCTTAATGCAGAGCTCAATTTTCTTGGGAATGAGAGCCACATAAGTCGATTGAAACTTCTTTCAAAGACCTAGTGAGAATGAAAATGTTGCAAAGTGTTCATGATATCTTCCTTCGTGACGCCCCAAAACACCGGTAAACACATGGGTATCCATCCGGCCGTGCCTTGTCACCGCACGAGCTTGATCATAAGAACTTCCTCCTCTTCAAATTGCCTTTGCAGCCATTCTTGTTCCTCATTGGTAATTCCTGGAGCCTCATGGAGGTTAAAGTCAGGTCTCCAATTTTCCGATTCCTTGTATAGGTTTTGATATAAGTTTTGAATGTTCTCTTTTATCACTGCAGGATCAGTAATTGTTTCACCCTCCACTTCTAGAGAGTCAATAGCATTGAACCTCTTGTGTGATATGGCAATCCTATGGAAATATTTAGTGTTCTTATCTCCACTTTTTAACCATTGAACTCTGGACCTTTGCCTCCAAGCTATCTTCTCATTTCTAGCCAGCTTCTCAAAGTCCAAAAATAATTGGACTTTTGGGCCATTCGTCCTCGAGCGACCTCCGATCTTGAGTGTTCTCTAGCATTGAGATTTCATTCAAGATTTCCTCCTCCTTTTTCCTCCAACTGACATTACGTTCCCTGTTCCACTCCTTCAGTTTGTCTTTTAAAAGCTTCAGTTTAGTGGCCAAAATGAAAGCAGGGGTGCCACTGACCTGAAAAGAAGCCCACCAAACTTGCACCTTATCTTTAAAACCCTCCACACCTAACCACCACTGCTCAAATTTGAAATAGGACTTCTTAATTTTCCAATCCCCACAAACAAGCATGATAGGTCTATGATCAGATCCAACACTGAGAAGAAGATTTTGTTTGATCCGAAGGAAAAGCTCCTCCCATTGGGAACAAAACAAAAATCTATCAATTCTAGAAGCACTCATATGACTTTCTCCCCTTCTCCAGGTGTAAGATCCTCCAAATAAAGGAGGGTCAAACAATTCCATCTCATTAATTCATTTCGAAAATTCGGCCATTGCACCTGTGATTCTATGTCCATTTGTCCCCTCAGTTGGGTATCTAGTAACATTAAAATCCCCACATACGACCCAAGGCCCATCACACTGACTTCTAATAGCAGATAATTCCAGCCAAAGATTCCTCCTTTCGATTCTTCCACACTCGGCGTAAACCGCACTCAGGTACCAGGTGAGGTCTTGGTTAATGCCGACAAATTTACATGTAATCATTTGGTCACCACTGTCAACCAATTCACCCAACCAATTCCTTTTATCCCATAACACTGCTATCCCCCCACAACTTCCTATAGCCTCCATATGTATCTCCCCCATCCATCTGTTGAAACAAAGTTGTTCAACTAAATTAGAATTTGCCCCATCTAGCTTAGTTTCTTGAATTACATGAATATCTGCCCCCCACTGTTGTAATAAGTTCCTGACAAGACATCTCTTGTTCTCCCTGTTAAGACCCCTGACATTCCATGAAAGAATTTTTATTTTCATTGATAACTTAAGGAGTAGTTTCTCCCCCTGCTCCTAGACTCTCCGTCTTTGAAGTTCATGTCAAAGACCAGATTTCTAACCCCTTTAGGCACGGAGTCTTTGCTTTTTATTGATTTGTCGCCCTTCTGTTGTTGTTGCTCCTTACCCCTCTTCTCATCCACCTTCATGAATAAACGAAAAGCAATTTTTTCAGAACCTGTGAAAGCTACCCCGAATCGCTGGCTGAGTTTAATAACATTGGAGTGAACCCAAAGCGTTGCCTTGTCCTCTATGTAGCCCTCCCCCTGTAATTCTTCAATGTTAAGTGGTGTAGGGTCACTATAAACAGTTAGATGCCCACTGTTGCACCCCCCCCCCCGAAGTTATCTCCACCGGGGTCCAAAGGTAAAAAGTATCTGCAACCATTCTTCTGTTTTACCTGTCCACCAATGATGTCTCCTCTCCGTTCATTAAGAAGAGAAACAATTGCACCATTCACAACCTTACCAGTTCCAAAAGAATAATTGCACCATTCAGATTTTACGTTGAACAAATTTGGAGTCATGGACATTATTTGGCTATTAAAGGGTTACAAATATCGCAACAAAATAGAAGTGACTGGATCACTGCAAAGAAGGTACTAGATGGCACTCCCCAGAGGAGTAGAAATGGAAAATGGTAAAATTAGACAAATGTTAGTTTTAGTTAATCAAATTTACATAACCATTTGTCCTAGAGAATTAAATAGTACAACACTAGAAGTTCTTTATCCATACCACCATGACATGGACTCCCGACCCAACGAACGCAGGAAATGGAACTTTAAACCGTGCTTCTAAACCAATTTAATATTCTGTTAAAACAATAAGTAACTTCAAACTTCAGAACTTTTGCAGCAGAGTAGAATAGAAACTAATTGCAGAGCGATAAATAATCCACTGCTAGCCAAAATACCAACCCAACCCCTTTGTGTAAGGGACTCAGCTAGTTAGGTCAGCAAAAAATCACTCTAATGGAATTTGTTGTACATAAGCAGTTACAATAGCCATCAAGGTGAGTGTGTAAGTTACCATCTTGGGGTCCGCATATCAAGCTAGCGTAGCCTATTAATGAGATCATTGGAATGAACAACACAAATCACTCTAATGGAATTTGTTGTACATAAGCAGTTACAATAGCCATCAAGGTGAGTGTGTAAGTTACCATCTTGGGGTCCGCATATCAAGCTAGCGTAGCCTATTAATGAGATCATTGGAATGAACAACACAAATAACCAGGAGGCTATGGGAACCACCTCCTTAGATAGTCTACCTTGGTTGAGATTCATGATTTGCTAGCATACTTGTCGAAACCACATGGCATTGTGGTGAGACCCTCTCCATCTTAGGCTAAAAGTCGGAGTTGCATGAGGTGCACATGGTGGTTACTGGATTATCCCACGAAAGAAACATGCTATGTCTATTTAAAGTCTAAGCTTCATTTAAATGTTCTCATCGAAATGGAATCTATCTTGACTCATGATTTGTTCTCACGTAGTTATTCATATTGTATTGCATTTTTTCATATACGGGTTTCTCTTCATGCGAGTAGTATTTCATATGTACTCACGTCTCTTTTGTCGTGGTTGCTGCCTCCTTATTATGGATTCAGGTATGGACTTTCAGGGCGGCACAGATCTTCGCTAGGCACTCCGCTCTCTCGCTCTCTTGATTTTGGTGAGTCCTATATACTACCTGACAGTTTTCCTTATGACATGAACTCCTATAATTTTGGGTATAGCCGGGTCTTGTCCCAATATTTATTCTATTCGTGCAAGTAATAGAAGTTCCATAGATGTTATTGTCATAAGGTGTCTCATTTTGTTATTCCCAGATGTGACTTTGTATGGCTTTTATGAATACACTTATTTTTGGATTATAACTTCATACTTATTGAAAGTGTAAAATGTTTTATGATTTCTCTTCCACTTTTGCATATAAATCATATTTATGTAGAATGTAAAGTGATCCACTGAGTAAAGTTTTTTTTTGAGGCTGGTAACATTAAGTCCACTGAGTAAAGTTAAGGCACCGAGTGCCGGTCAAGCCCTCCAAGGATTTAGGGCGTGCCAACTTTGGTATATGGGAGGTAGGATTCATTCTTTCTAAACCACTAAAGGATTAACATTTCATCCAATATAAAGACACATATATAGTCGGCATGTCCCTTGCATTCTTTGCATTCAGTCATCTCTACCTTTGAGTCTCAATACGCTCTTTCTTGCACTACACATACCAACTGTGTTTATTGTACCCCATCTCCCCACCCCATGAGGATTCTATATTATCCTTTTTCACCAGGAAATGTCTTTTTATTGTTGGTTTTTTTATATCTTTTGAAACTCTAATTATAGGAAAACTGAAGAGTTGATCATCCGTTTGGCAGTCCACTTCCAATAACCTTGTCTAACATAAAGCACCACAATCCTTCAAAGTGCTTCCAATGTGTGTGTTTATCTAGACCCCCCCCCCCCTCCTCCCCTCCTCCTATCTCTATAATGCAAAATTTTCATTGAAACTCAGTGTGTTTACATGGTCATCTCACAAAAGGCTTAATACCAATCTAGAATCAAGAAAGCTTACAAATTCATAAACCTCGATTGTTGCATTAGGTGTATGCAGAGCAATGAAATTCAACTCATTTCAAATTTGTCTTTTGTGCTAACATTTTTGCCAGAGAATCTCTAAATAGTTTGGGGATATCTTGTTCCATTTCCTCATCAAAATTTTAGGCTTGGCTATGTAAGAAACATCATATTTCTATGAAGAGGGCTTTCCTTGCGATACAGTGATGCATCTTGGTGGTGTGCGCCGCTGGAACGTTTCAAGACCAGTGCCTTTTAGAACATTTATGTGGTAGATTGGTTTTCTAGTCATCTATATGGAATAAGGTTTTAGGTATTTTTCTATATATACACTTGCTGATCTCAGTGGGACTGAAAAATGTATCCACTTTTTCATCTTATATAACTTGAGGAATCCTAGTCCTGTTCTTTCTATCCCAATTCATACTACTACAACAACAGCATACCTAGTGTAATCACACAAATGCAGTCTAAAAAGAGTGGTGCGTGCGCAGATTTTACATCTACCTTGTGAAGGTAGAGAGAGGTTGTTTCTAGTAGACCCTCGGCTAAAGTAAAGAAAATCAGAGAATGTCCAAAAAGGAAATATAATAGTGAAGGAAATGCCGTAATGAATGTCATTGTGGCCAAAATGATGGAGAAAAGAACAATATCAACAACAAGTAATACAATAACTGAAACTAAGGAGAGTAGTAAAACCAAAGAATAAGATATTAGGAGACTAGTAATACTAATACTAATAAGACACTAAACAAATGTTCGACTACCTACTAAATTTTTACTCTAATCCTTCTATCGAGGCCATGTCCTTGGTAAGTTATAGATGAGCCATGTCATATTTAATCACCTCTCTCAATACTTCTTCGGCTTACCCCTACCTCTCCTCAGACCCACCATAGTCAACCTCTCACATCTCCTCACTGGACATTTGGACATCTCCTTTCACATGCCCTTTGGCCTTGTGGAAACTCCCTCTTTATAGTGCTAAAACAGAAGCGCTGTGATAAAGCCAAAAGCATTTGCTTAGATTTGAATGGTCCATTGAATTACAAAGTAATCTGATAAGCTTCCAATTGATTGACCAAAGTATGTCATTATTATATACTTGGCAAGCTTGTATTGGTAAGTTGAACTGACTTGACATTGCTTCCACTGGCTATTTCATTTGAGTTGGTGTCACATAACTTAACATATGGGCTTTAAGATGGACTAATAGCCATTTGAATCTTAGGCAAGTAAAAAGATGTCATCTTTTGGAAGTCAACTCAATGGACAAACCCAAACAAAATTGGAGTGTCTTTTGAACTTAAATAATCAATCTTTATTTGGGTTTGGTATTTGTTGAATTTAGGAATTTATCCAAATATAATACGGATTTTAAACCCATAAAATTTGTATATCTACAAGACACGACCCACATAAAACGTGAAAGGAGACCTAGGAAAAAAAGAAGAAGAAAGAAGGAACCTGAGCAGGAATTCTAGTAGCAACAGTGAAGATGAAATTGGTGAGATCCCCAGAGATGGCACCAGATAATATAGTGAGAGGGTTGTATGCCCCACCTTTGGTAGCTTTAACCAACAAGGCAAATAAGAACATATTGATGACAGAAATAGCATGTTTGAGGATTTCACCTTTGAGATCATGAGCCCCATAACCCAAGATTGTGTGAACAAACATCTTAATAAGCACACTTGACCAAACCCACATGAAAGACATAATGAAATCTGAAATCAGAAGCCTCCTCCTGCTTACCCCCATTTCGTCCTTTCTTTCTTTGGGGACGAAGGAGTTACAGAGGAAGGGTAGCTTTCTGTTACTTTTTTCCTACTTATGTTGACGTCGGTCGTCGGAGACTCATTATTGTGGCTGTTGTCAGCATCTTTGTCGGAATTGCTACGAAAGAGGTCAATGTTTACTCAGCGCATATACATACTATCTCTTTTTCTTATTCCCCTTTTCACGGATTCTCAATTCGCATTTGTTTTATACTCCTTCCTCTCCTTCCCTATTTGTTTATCTTTAAGTTTCACGTGCACCAAACTAAAAATAATCTTAAGATTATAAATAAATTTAAAAAATACTTAAAATTTTATAATTTTTAACCTCTCATATGAAATATTCAAATTGGTGAAATATTATCTTCAATATATATATATATATATATATATGCATACTTAAAATTTTATAATTTTTAACCTCTCATATGAAATATTGAAATCGGTGAAATATTATCTTCAATATATATATATATATATATATATATATTGGAAATCCTTAAATCAAAATGTAAATTCCTAATACCTTTCTATTTTTATCTAAATTTCCTATTTATAGGGTTACCTGAAACATTTTTAGCTGCTTTGCGTGATGCTAGAAATTTGAATTTTAGACAATCGTTAATGGGTTCAATCGAATCCACGGTGGCATTTGGTCCAGTTTATTTTAATACTCAGCTGAATTTACAGTTATCTTTGATTGATGTTAATATTCTTGATGCTTTAACTTTAAATGTTAAAATGCATGGTTATAATTATGCACCTGGATCTGAATTAATTTGTTTGTCCTATAGGATATATTTTAAATTGCTTTCCACATTAAACCCAAGATGTAAGTTATATGATACATCTGCTGAAACAATTTTAGTAGAAATGAATTTTGCTAGATCTAAGGTCACTACTAGAAGACCTATAAAATGGGAAGAAATTAATTTTCCCACTACTTGGACTTTAGAATCAGTTATTCCTCCAAGTCAGATGGCAAATGCAGTCACTAATTCTGAGTATTTTCATATCACCCAAAATCCTGATGGTAGGATTTGTATGCAGTTTAATGATATTCCATTTAGTAGACATTCATTTTCTTATACTAGAAGGTTGCCTGTTATGCATCATATTTCCCCTATTGATCCTGTTTATGGTCCGGCTCGTAATCGTGCCGCTTTTTTACATATTTTACCATCAGTTATAACTGGGGATCAACATGATAAATTGGTTAATAAAATAAAGATTAATCCTTGGTTAAATATTGTGCATGCAAATGATATTGCTTCTGACATATCTGATAAGGATATTCCTTCACAATCCGAAACGGATTTTGATCTAAATAATACTTAATGATGAATGTACACCAAATAGATTTTAGTCCTGGTTTTCTAGCAAGAAAATATATTCAAAAGGAATTTTTAAGTGATAAATGGGATCAATTTAAAACTTGGTTTTTTGACACTTATAGTGCCGATGATTTGAATAATATTTCTCAAGAGTTTTATGAAATCTATGCTTTGCATAATCAAATTATGTATTTTGTGCCATGATTTATAGCCACATATTTACCTCTATTCATCAATGTTCTTGAACGATCTTATAAAGATGGAGCTGGTAATATTATTAAGGTTGTATATCCACCTCAGTCAACTTTTGTTTTGCCTAATAATACTGGTATTACTTTTATTGCCTTCCAAAAATTTGTTGAAGAAGATGTTGCGGCAGTCAGCATTAACGAAATTAATAATTTAATTTCTCAAAATAATTGTTTGGGGCTTTAGGTTAAAGTCTTAGGAGAACATATTGGTTCTCTTGATAAAAAAATTAGATGAACTAACTGTTTTAATAATTCAAATAAAAAATGATTTAAAAACTTGTGATAAAGCTTCTTCTTCTAAAATGAATCCTGAAGCTCTTACTATGGCTACTCTCGTGCAAAGACCTCCAGAGATTACAGATTTTAAATTAAAATTGCATTATGATTTAGAGGAACTTCTGACTAAAAAGTTTTCTGAATTTAAAGCAAGTCCTATGGATTTATCGGAAAATTTTGCTGATGAAGTGGAAAATGCTTTTGATTTTAAAGAACATGTTTCTTTAGAGTTTAATAAACTTCAGGGTTATCCCAAAAAGAAAGAGGTGTCCCCAGGTTGGTGATAAATTATAAACCTTTGAATAAATATTTAAAATGGATTAGATATCCTATTCCAAATAAAAGAGATTTACTATCAAGATTATATGATGCTAATATCTTTTCTAAATTTGATTTAAAATCAGGTTATTGGCAGATTCAGATATTTAAGGAACATTCTTATAAAACCACTTTTAATGTGTCATTTGGTCAATATGAGTGGAATGTTATGCCATTTGATTTGAAAAATGCACCTTCTGAATTTCAGAAAATAATGAATGATATTTTTAATCCATATTTGGACTTTATCATTGTTTATATTGATGATATCTTGGTTTTCTCAAAAACACTAGAAATGCATATTAAGCACTTGGATATTTTCAAGAAGATTGTTATACAAAACGGTTTGGTAATTTCTAAACCAAAAATGAGTTTATTCCAAACCAATGTGCGGTTTTTAGGACATCTTATTTGCCAGGGGAAAGTTACCCCTATTCAGCGATCTATTGAATTTGCCTCTAAATTTCCTGATGTTATTACAGATCGGACGCAATTGTAAAGATTTTTGGGAAGTTTAAATTATATATCCCCCTTTTATAAAAATCTATCTAGAGATTTGGCTCCTTTATATGAAAGATTAAAAAAGGATCATAAACTGCCATGGATAGATAGTCACACCACTTTGGTAAAGAATATTAAACTTAGAGTTCAATCTTTACCTTGTTTAACTCTTGCTAACCCTACTTGGCAAAAGATTGTGGAGACAGAAATGTCTAACATTGGTTATGGAGGAATTTTAAAACAAATTAATCCGCATGATAAAACTGAATACTTGATTAGATTTCATTCAGGAAAATGGAGCGAAGCTCAGAAAAAATATGCTACGGTTGCACATGAAATGCTAACCATTGTTAAATGTGTATTAAAATTTCAGGACGATTTATATAATCAAAAATTTTTGATAAAAACAGATGCTCAATCAGTGAAATATATGTTTGATAAAGATTTCAAACATGATGCTTCAAAATTAATGTCTACTAGGTGGCAGGCCCAGTTAGCACCTTTCTATTTTGAAATTCATTATAAAAAGGGAAGTGATAACTCTCTTCCAAATTTCTTATCTAGAGAATTTCTATCATCTTAAAAATGGGTTTTCTATCTCCTCTTCTTTCAGATAAAATTTTGATTACTATCATAAAGGTTGTACCTCTTAATAGAGATTTACAGGAACTGATTATATACAAAATAATATATGCTATGATGAGAGAGATCATCTCAGAAATCTTCTTATATGAAGAAATTATTGATTTTTATGACATCGACCTCGAATAAAACTAAATGTTTTGTTTGTATAATGGATCCTCCTTGGGTGACCAAGGTTCGAGGAAAATCAGGTTATACCAGAGGAAGGGGAAGATCATCCCCATGAGCATCAGGATCTTCATACGGATCCTCTTCATCTAATTCTCCTATTATACAGCGAGGCGGGATGAGTTTGGTGAACTTGAAAAGTTCTTCCAAAGAAGTTTCTTCTATTCATCTGGATGATATTCCAGAAAACAATCCGTTATACGCCCAGTTACAAGAATATCTATCTCAGAAGAAAACTGAGAAAAGTGATACTTTTGCATCAATAGCGAAAGAAGACGTTGATGATATCAAGTCTTATGAAAAAGTGGCAAAGAAAGAAATAATATTTCTTTTAGAAAATGGTGAAATTCAGCGGAAAGAAGAACCCTGGAAGATATTTCAGCGTTATTTAATTAATGGATTATATTTCCCGGGTGAATCATATAAAACTCGTTCATATTATGAAACCATTTTGATCAACATAGGAAGTGTAGATTTTCAACACTTCTCAGGATACAATACCAGCGAGAATGTTTATAATTTCTCCAAAATGATCATAAAGCAAATTATATCAATTGAAGATTGGGGAATTTCCTCAATGAAAGAAAGGCAGATCAGCCTCAATAAAGTCCCTACAAATTTTACTTACTGGGACTATATTAACGTTTTTAGCAAAGTTCTCTATTGTAATAACGAGAGACACAAGCATACTTGGTTTATAAAAGTTTGTGGAAAGATATTTGCAGAGCCAATTCCTAATTGGTTCCTCAACTGGTGGTCATACCATGGTCCCACGATAAAGATTTTATTAGAACCTTTCCTTAAATTATATAAGGAATGGGTTAAGGTCTCACCAGACCTTAATAAATTATACCATGCAGATCATATATGCTATTTAGAACAAATTGAACAAATTTATTATTTTATAGAATTCTCTATCCCATGGATCCATAAATGGACTCCAGAAGTTGGTTTTACAGAGGAGCAAATTTCATGCTTATATCGGATCTATTATAATAATTTTTGGGACAAGATGATGAAAAATGATCCCAAAACAAAGGTCTTATAAGGACAAGAACTTCTGGATGTTATATCCCAAACAATTTTTTACTATAGTTCCTCTCTGGATAAGGGGATAATAGCTGATAACTCGGTCAAGCACATTGCTCGAAGAATTTCTAATCAAGAAGGCGACAAAGAAGCATTAATAAATAATTATTTGGAGGAAGTTAAAAGAAATTTGCTCCTAAATATTACTCACTATGCTAAGTCAGACGTGTCTATGCAAAGTGAAACGAGTGATGATACTCGAGATGATGATATTCAAGAAACGCCGATGTATGAATCAACTGCAGAAGCAATGCGACGAAAAGATCAAGATTATCTTCAGGAATTAAAAGATAAGGCAAAAGAAAGTTGATTGTCTTTGTCAAACAATAGAAAGACTGTTGATCCACAGTAGATGTACTGTTATAAGGGCCCATTGATAAGGACCTATTACTATAGTTAGATTCCTTTTCTTTTCTATAAATAAAGTCATTTGTAACTTAGAAGAGGCAGGTTGGAGAAACCCTCTCTCTCTCTCCTTTTGTAATATCTCTCTCTCTCTCTTGTTTGTAAGTTTACCAAAATACTTACCGGAGTTTGTGAATAAAGTTTGAAGTTGTGATAGGCCCCGGTATTGGCCATTAAAGGTACTATTCTTTCTTACTTCTTTTTAATCTTTACTTTTCCGATTTAGAGCCGTAACTATGTCCGGCTAAAAGCATCGTATCTATGTTGGATATCTAACTTCACTTTTATATTTATTATGAAAGATCTAAACTTTATTTAAATATGAATAAATTTCTATATGGTTTTTGACTTGGTTCCGAGATAATTGGTACAATCAGATTTAATGCAATACGTTATTGGCTTTGTCTTAGTGATTCCGTCTGGCCAACCGTGGTTTTTAGCCTAAAAAATGAGTTTGATTAGTGAGGCACCTCATACCCGATTAGAACTGCTAGACACATGGGCTCAATAACAATAAGTATCTGAATCTCGACAGGCCCCTCGCTTGGGTAAAAGGACTAGGTCCTTGAATTCGGATGTTAACAAGCTAGATTGAAGATGACCGTGCGGACTACCGCCCATCTTCTGAGATCCTGTTTCTTGGTATCATAAAAGAAGAGTGAAGTGTCAAAAACAAATCTAAATTATGTTATTTTTTAAGTTTGGGGGTATAAGTTTTATAAATAAATTATTCGTCATTAGTTTGAGAAATACACCTCATGGATGTGTAACACACTCTCTATTTTATTTTATTTTTTAAAATTGTCACATGACATTTCACCTATGAGTATTAGTTAAAAATTAAAATATCACAACCCGAAAAAAGAAATGACCTCTTTAAAAAAAAAAATCAAACATTTTCCTTTAAAAAAAAAAAATTAAACATTTTTCTTACCCACATTCACCACCTTTTCCCCTCCCCTCCAAACTACTCACTCCTTTCCAATTTTATTTAAATATTATTTTTATTTTTTTAAAAGAAAAAGAGAAAAATAATTCTGCCCAGCCCAATTTAACCCTCCGCTCTCAATTTTATTTTATTTTTATATTTTTCTCATTTTGTGTTAGATATATACATATTTTTTTTAGAAAAATACTAGTCTCTGGGCATGTGCTTTGCACGTGAATCCCATATTATTCAATATACACTTTTAAAAATAACATAAATAATAATAAAATGTGTGATGAATAACACAATTTTAAAAAAATAAAATAAAAATACAAGCTTGAAATAAATAAGAATGAATCTATTTATTGTATACTCACGTCCACAAACAACTCACAAACAGACAAATATAATGAGCACGGGAATAAACAAAAAACAAAAATATAATATGGTGATGAAAACATTATGCATGGTGAGAGGAAACAGAAACGAATACAAATCAAACTTGCTCAAAACAACTTGTTTCTCTGCATTTATAAATAACCATTACAAATATTGATTCAGCAAAAGTATGGAAGATAGTGACAAGAAAATGAGTGATAAAGAGAAAGATGGAGAAACTCACCGTCTATAAATATTTATATTTTTCTCTTCAATTAATTCATCACCTAAACAACTTATGCCCCTTGCACTTGCAAGATAAATTATTTGACAAATCAAACAAAATTTCAGTTTCAAAAGCCTGAAATTAAATGGATATATATCCAACCGATATCCAAAGAGAACTACTTAAGAGTTATGTGTTGCCCGATATCCAAAGAGAAATATTTAAGAGCTATGAGTTGTAGTACAAAGAAAGTTTGCAAAAGGCAAGCATCCACCTAGTCTTGGTATATGTTGATGACATTCTCATCAATGGTGACAATCTAAAACAAATTGTAGAATCTAAGAAAGCTCTACGTAAGGCATTTAAAATAAAAGATGTAGGTGAATTGAACTACTTCATTGGCATTGAGTTTTCTACATCAGAAAAAGGCATAGTCTAAGTGCTTCAAAGATAGCACAAACACCTATGGATACTACAATTAGAGAGTATGGTAAGCATATCAAAGAAATAACATATACAAGTGATGCGTAATGAAATAACAGATATAAGTGATGAGTTGATTACTGATAAAAGAATAAGAATGCTTTCATACCTCACAGTAACCAGGCATGATATATGATTGTGAATTTCAGTTTATGACATTCATTAATTTTCAAAATTCTTTATATTTTGAACTCTTTTCTATTTTAGTGTCAATACAATAATGTTTCAATGCCACCGCTGTAGGTATCAGGTCCTTCTCGTTCCTCAAGCTCAATGCGTACCCTTTCATCTTTGGTGGATAATAGGCTATCAGTGTAGTGTTGATGGGTTCCTCGAACTCTTTGAGGAAGAGTGTTTCAAAGATGCATTTCTTTGTATTTTGTTCTCCAAGCTTTGTTAAGATGTCCTCTAGTTCCTGGTTGTTTTTTCTTATCAGCTCTAGGATTTAGGGCTCTTTTCTTTGTGGGTTCGCGTTCTCTCTTCTCTTTGTGGCATTTGGGAGTACAGGGTATTCAGAATTTCCTATGGTATTCTGGGTATGAAGGTGAGGCTATGAGTCTTGGTTAGGTATGAGAGAGTAGGAAAGAATGGTAGACTTTGAAATGTGTTGTTTATCAACACACTGAGTTCGTCCATTGTTGTTGTGTTCATAGTTCCCTACATTTGAGTTTGTCTCAATGTCTGCATCTATATTTGTTGGTCACGCTTCGTCGACTCCCTCCTTGATGATCTGGGCAAGTACGCAGGATCTTTGGAGGATCAGGGTTACAGGGTACCCTGCAATCGTGACTTGAAATGACAATTGTTTGTCTTGTAGCACCAGTTCCAACCACTAGGCCAGAGTGTGCTCCGAGGGCATTGGCGCTGTTGTGAAAATCGATGGTGAGTTTTGAGGGTTCAGTGGTAACATTTGGTGGGATGCCATTTCTATTATGGATGGTGTCCCGGGCTTCTCCTGCTTCTCCTCTATGGCCTTTAGGGTTTTATCAACATACATCATATTGGCGTTAATATGATGGATGTTTGATGCGACCTCTATGGTCTTGTTGATGGCAGAAGGGTGATGACTACCATGGTAGAAACGAGGGCGGCGATTTGGTTCATCGGAGCATTGGTGCCCGTTAATTGCTCTGGCATTTAAGGGCGGGTAATACTGGCCAAGTAAGGATCCCTTTTTTTGGATTTTTGATCCCCTTGATTAATCATTGTAAAAAAGCTTCGGTTTTGCAGTATTAATGCTTTTTACAGTTGGGGAATTGGTCTTAGGAGTAGAAACTTCGGGCCTACTCCCAAAATTGGTATATTTTTTTATTATTTTTATTATTATTAGTAGTATTTTTTTCCCCGTCTCCATGTGATTGGTTTGGGACGGTGGTGTTTAGGAACTTACCTAAGTAGGGGTTGTAAGCTGTTACTTGTCTTTGTTGTTGCTTTGTTTGGTCCTTAGGTGTACCTGCGCTTTCCTTTATAGATGTTAGGTTCCTTTTCCTGGGAAAGAGACAATTTCCAGTTGTCCGACTGTTCCATTTCCTTTGGCGTTGATGGGATATGGGGATCTTTGTATTCTTGGCAGCTTCGGTGCATCTCTCTAGAGTGTGGCCTATTCTCCCACAATCAACACACATGATTCCTTTCCCTTCATAGATTACCCTTTGTTTATGGCTCCCAATCACCACCTGTGTTTTGATCGGAACTTCAATTGGAACTTGGATGCAAATTCTTGCATATCGTCCCCTAAGTGTGGCCAATGAGCAAGTGTCGATCTTAAGCAGTGCCCTTAGTTTTTGTCCAACCTGTTCTAGTATGTATTTGTCATAAAATTCTATTAGCAGCTGGGGCAGTCTAGCCCATATAGTTGTATGGGTTAGTGTGGATTATTGAGGGACGAAATTTGGCTCCCACCTTTCAACACATAGGAAATTCCCAATGACAAACCAAGGGCCTTCATGTATGATTTTGTGCATACTTTGCACTTGACTTATTTTTACAATGTGATAGTCTCATCCTAAATCTATCAGAGTAAGTGGTTCAGCGAGTCTTCAAGTGTCTGTTAATTTTCTCTTTAGGTAGGTGTGTGTTAGCCTTTTCCCAAATACTTCAATGATGATGGACAAGCATCATGACTGGTACAATCATTATTTTCTTCTTCAATTAGGACGATTACATCATTTTGAATCCCGTTTGCCTCTTCTATGTCTGTTTGTTCCTTAGGGATTTCATAAACCCGATTTAAGGCATTTTCCTTGTCGATCAGTGCTTCTTTGAAACTGTGGTATCTTTGATTATTTCTACCATAGGGCTAGATAAATCTGGTGGTTCTGGTGTGTCAGAGGGTCTCATGGATGGTGGTTCAGTGTAGCTTGGGGTAGATTTGGCCATGAGAGAGAAGTCACTTATTGTTGATGAGAAAAGTATTCTTTTGACATGAGATGTATGAAGATTCACTTTAGCCAATTACATCACTTCATTTAGATGATATTTACATAAATAGCCCTCCGCCAACAAGTAGGCATGTTGACAGAGAGGAGCTAGATTATTAGCATTTATTAGATACTCCCTCCGTCCCATTTTATCTGAGGTAGTTTGACTCGGCATAGAGTTTAAGAAAGAAAGGAAGTCATTTAAAACTTGTAGTCCAAAATGAATGATAAAAATTTGTGTGGCTGTGAATCATTTCATTTAGGGTAAAATAAACATTTTATAGTTAAATTGTTACTTAAAATATAGAAATGTGTCATTCTTTTTGGGACTGACTAAAAAGGAAAGTAAGTTACATAAATTGGGACAGAGGGAGTAGTATTTATTTATTTATTACGGGCATTCTTTTGCTTCTACTGACACCCAATTGTTATCTTTTTTAAGAGTGAATATCTAATTTATTGTTAGGTGTTAATGCCTAAAAATTTTGTCATATACTTCACGAATGATTATGCATTCATTATTGGCTTAAATTTCACCTTCAAGGTTGAAATAATCAATTAACACACACGTCTATTTAGCAAATCACAACATGATAATACATTTTTTGGCTCTAATTCTTCGTTTATATAGAGTCTGTTAAATACTTTGAGTTACTAATCAAAACCTTTTAACATCCATTAGATTTAGAGAGTGAAGTAACGCAATTTAATTAATTGAAGGTCAAATATGTTGGGTTTGAAAGTGATTAGAGCGTCATGCAGAAGTTTACAATTGCAAATCATAGAGTTGATAAATCAGATGACAAATAAGAGTATTCTAAACATATTATAAATATAGTTTGGTCAAACGACCTATATATTGAAAACTAATATTAAAAGAACATAAATTGTATTGAGAGAATAATCTCCCCATAAACTAAACTTTTAAACGTCTACACTGTGGATACTATTGTGTTCTGCTATGAGAATAAAGATCTTTAATTTATAGATCTCCAAGCTTTTCCTCTAATGAAAGAACAAACCAAAGATGGAAGAAAATTATATTTTCCTTTCGGGAAAAGTTGAAGCATTTATGGTAATACTTTGATTTTCCTTCAAGAGAAAAATAAATTTCCAATAAAGTAAGAAAATCAGGGCAAAACCCTAACAAATCTCCCCTTTTGGTTGGATTTTCTTGACAAATTTGATCCACCTTCTTCATATGCATGATAATCTTGTAAATTTCAAATAAAGTAAGAAAATCAGGGC
The DNA here is from genome assembly GCA_035578085.1 of Solanum pinnatisectum. NCBI lineage: Eukaryota > Viridiplantae > Streptophyta > Magnoliopsida > Solanales > Solanaceae > Solanum > Solanum pinnatisectum. Next base: position 23,791,090 of record CM069076.1, read on the forward strand.
AAAATCCGAACAAATCTCCCCTTTTGTTTGGATTTTCTTGACAAAATTGATCTGCCTTCTTCATATGCATGATAATCTTGTTCTTCACATAGTATTCATCACTGCTGCTTGTCATGAAAATAAAGTTTAAAATATATGAGTTAGAAATATTTTGTTTTTATTTTTAAAATTGCAGCAGTAAGAATGTTGAAAATATGGTTTAGAACTTCTTCTCCACATGTAGCTAGACAAAAATATTCATTATCATCAAATCGATTTGAAACTATCTTGAGTCTGTCTTCAACTTCATTGAACCATAGGACCATCGGACCAAGGGATCGTTGGATCATGTGCTCTAATACCACTTGTTGGGTAAAATGATTAAAGCGTCATGCAAAAGTTTACAATTGTAAATCATAGGGTTGATAATCAAATGACAAATAAAAGTATACTTAACATATTATAAATATAGTCTCGTCAAAGACCTGCATATTGAAAATTAATATTAAAAAAACATAAATTTTAGTAAGAGAATAATCTCCCCATAAACTAAACTTTTAAACGTCTATATTGTGAATGCTATTGTGTTTAGCTATGATAATGGAGATCTTCAATTTATAGATCTCCAAACTTTTCCTCTTATGAAATAATAAACTAAATATGGAAGAAAATTATATTTTTCTTTCAGGAAAAGTTGAAGCATTTTATGGTAATACTTTATTTTTTCTCCAAGAGAAAAATAAATTTCAAATAAAGTAAGAAAATCAGGGCAAAATCCTAACAAAATATACTAAGAGTCAGTTTGGATTGGCTTAAAAAAAGTAGCTTTTAGTCAAAAATAAAAAGTCAATTTGAAATGACTTTTAAGTAAAAAAAAAAAAGTAGGGAAACTTTTGGGTTTTGACTTATTTTAAGTCATTTTAAACTTATTTTGAGTCACTTTTGATCTTGTCAAACATTTTCAAATCAATTTTAACTTATTTTAAGTTTTCTTTTTATATTTGTCAAATATTGACAAAAATCAATACCTAACTAATGGTAGAGGCCCAACCAACAATAGTTGTGTGAAGCTCCATTCTTCTTTTGACACTTGGATATAGTGGACCATTTTCTTACTTTTTACATGTTATCCACTACTTCTCTTCCACTCACTCCTCTCTTCTTTTATTTTTATTTTTTTTACTCTTAATAAATATCTAATTTTTAAATGCATAATTAAATAATTATTACATCTGATAAAAAAATATAGATGAACATATTTTCTATTAAATTATATAAAAACTTTTAGAACTATTAATTTCAAAAATAAACTTACTGCTCAATATTTTTTAATAAAATACGTCAATTTCTTATCTTGTGTTTTTTAATAAAATAAGTCAATTTTTATCTTGTTTACAAATTATAGATAACTTTTCATCTTAATTATATTTTAGAATAAAAATACTAACGAGATAAACAGGATAAATAGGACGAATTTATAAACAATTTTAAAAAATTATGCAGGATAAATCAAATCACATAGTGAAATTTAAGTCTTCTGAATTAAAACTTTCAATACTTAATTTATTCTTCAAGAATCAATTGGTTTCTGACAACGTATAATTAAGTACTCATATTATTATTATTATTATTATTATTATTATTATTATTATTATTATTATTATTATTATTATTATTATTACTATTACTATTATTATTATTATATTCCATGAAAAGTTCTTGGCTTTGATACCATCTTTACAGGATCAAGGACCTGGCGGTAATCCGCCCAGTCAAAGATCAAGAAATTCAAGCATCCTTAAGCTAGCGGTAGTCCGCCTGCGAAAGAATCGAAATATACAAGAATTTTGGCATAGTTTTTCAGACTGCATGATATGCTTTTTACCCGAGCAAGGGTCTGTCAGAATCTAATGCATACAACTTATTGAGCCCATGTGTCTGGCAGTTCTTAACCGGGTATGAGGTGCCCTACTTATCAAAACTCATTTTTCGGGCTAAACCACGGCTGGCCAGGTGAAGTCACTAAGACAAAGCCAATAAGAGTAGTGCTAGATTCGACTGTACTTCGATCTCGGAACCAAGTCGAAAAGCCATACTAAAATTCTTTTATATTTAAATTGAGCTTAGATCCGTTCATGGTCTATATATGAGAGAAGTTAGTTATTCGACATATATAATCTTTAGCCGGACATAACCCTGGCTAGGAGAAATATACTAAATAAAAGACTAAAAGAAAAATAATTACCCTATAAAGGACGGCTGTCTTCAAGTTCCAAAGAATTTTGAATAACTGACCGGTTTATTTATATATTAGTCGGAACAGTACTTCGAAAATCTTACAAAAAGACTTACAAACTTCAAAACAAAGAACAAAAGAGAGAGAGCAAATTTTTCTGATGCCTCTTCTCCCAAACAAGCAAAGACTTATATAAAAAAAATAAAAAGACATAAGGAATCTATGTACAGTACAAAAAGGCCCTCATCTGGGTCCCTGAACAGTATATCTACAGTTTCAACAGTATTTTTACTGTTGAGTGGGTCACTTCTTCACATGTCTTCACATGTCTATGTTTCTTTGACGTTTTTGCCTTTTTCTAAGGCTTTCATTTGCTGCAAAAAATCTTCCGCATCTTGTAATTCTGTGGCCGACAACATATGTTCTGACTCCGCTCTTTGTGAATCATCCACATCGTTGCTAGTTTCACTTTGCATTGAGGTGTCTGATTTATCTATCTGAGTTATTGTCTGAAGCAAATTCCTTCTTACTTCTTCAAGATAATCTTGAATCATCTGTTCTTTATCTCCGTTTTGAAAAGAGATTTTTCGAGCAATATGTCGAAATGAGTTGTCTTTAACAATATTATCCTGGCGAATTGTTTTATAATCAACAATTTTTTCTTTAATGGTGTCCATAAGTTCTTGCCCAATTAGCTGCTTAGTCTTAGGATCTTGTTTTAACAATTTATCCCAGAAGTTATTAAAACATGTCCTATAAAGACAAGGAATATTCTCCTCATTAAATCCCACTTCAGGAGCCCATTTATGTATCCATGGAATGGAGAATTCGATAAAGAAATATATTTGATCTATTTTCTCTATCCAACTGACATGATCCTCTTGGTATAACCTGTTCAGATCTGGGGATACTTTAACCTATTATTTATATAAATTTAAGAATGGCTCTGGCATAATTTTTATAGTAGGGCCGTGGTATGACAACCAATTAATAAACCAATTTGGTATATTTTCTGCAAAAACTTTGCGCATACCTTTACAAACCAAGTATGTTTGTGTTTGTCGTTATTATAATACAACGCTATATCAAATGCTCGGATATAATCTCAATAGGTATAATTACTAATACATATCTATCTTTCTTTCATGGTTGACATACCCCAGTCTTCAACAGATATAATCTGTTTAATAATGAATTTAGAAAAGTTATAACTTTTTTAGTAGAGTATTACTGTCTTTGAAGTCTTTGAAATTCTACACTTCCTGTGCTTATCAAGATTTCTTCATAATAAGATCGAGTCTTATATGCCTCTCCTAGAAAATATAATCCGTTAACAAGGTACCTTTGAAATATCTTCCAAGGTTCATCTTTTCTCTGCAAATCCGAGTTTTCTAAGAGAAATATCTTTTCTCTTTTTTGTAATTTTTCATAGGATTTAATATCATCAGAATCCTCCTTTATGATTGAAACAAAAGTATCTTTTTGCTTTTTTCCTTCTAGATAGGCCTACATATGAGCATATAATGGACTATCTTTTGGAATATCTTCCAAACTAACCAATTGCTGTGAACTGGATGAAGATTCCTCTTGAGACGAGGTTCTTTTATTTAATACAATTTTTCTTCCCATTGGTATATCCTGGGAATTTGAGTCGGATCTGTATGACGATCCTTGTGATGATCTGGTTCCATAGGAACTATAGTTGCCTCTGCTAGGGGTTGTTCTTCCCCTTCCTCTTCCTTTGATGTGAACCCAGGGTGGATCCATCATGCAATTATAACACTCTTTTGTTAACATTCGGAAAAATAGTCCGTCAGATAATTATCATCTGAATAATATGCAATCTGAATATGAGAGAAATCTTCACTCAATATATGGTTAACAATTTTGTTAATAATAATATTTTTCATATCTCTGGGCAAAGAAATAAGAACTCTCAATATTGCAACGAGAGTTTCATCATCAAGAAGAGTTCTAAAGAACATGATTTATTGGATATATTCCCTGGATAAGAAATCAGGTAACGAGTTATCAACTCCCTTTTTATACTGAATATCGAAATTAAAAGGGGCTAATTGTGCTTGCCACCTGGCGAATATTAATTTTGAAGCATTGTGCTTAAAATCTTTATCAAACATAAATTTGACTGATTGACCGTCAGTTTTTATCAAAAACTTTTGGTTATATAAATCATCCTGAAATTTGAGAACGCATTTAACAATGGTTAGTATTTCATATACTACTGTTGCATACTTCTTCTGGGCTTCATTCCATTTCCCAGAATAAAATCTAATCAAATATTCTTTCTTTTCATGAGGATTAATCTGTTTAAGAATTCCTCCATATCCAATATTAGACGCATCCATCTCAATAATCTTTTGCCAAGCAGGGTTGGCTAGTGCTAAGCAGGGCAGTGATTTTACTCGTCGTTTAATATCCTTTACCAGATTGGTAAGAGTCTCATTCCAAAGAGACTTATTATCTTTCTTCAGCCTATTATATAATGGAGCTAAATCTCGAGAAAGATGTTTATAGAACGGAGAAATATAATTCAAACTTCCCAGAAATCTCTGTAGTTGGGTTCTATCTGTAATAACATCAGGAAATTTGTCAGCAAAATCAATAGCCCTTTGAATATGAGTAATTTTTCCTTGGCAAATTTGATGTCCTAAAAATCGAACATCTGTTTGAAATAAACTCATTTTTGGTTTAGAAATAACTAAGCCATTTTGTATTACAACCCTTTTAAAAATCTCAAGATGCTTGATATGTAGTTCAAAAGTTTTAGAAAATACTAGAATGTCGTCAATATAGACAATAATAAATTCCATATAAGGATTGAAGATATCATTCATGATTTTCTGAAATTCAGAAGAGAGTTTTTCAAACCAAAAGGCATGACATTCCATTCGTATTGTCCAAATGGGACATTAAAAGCAGTTCTATAAGAATGTTCTTTAAAAATCTGAATTTGCCAATATCCTGATTTTAAATCAAATTTTGAAAATATATTAGCATCATATAATCTTGATAATAAATCCCTTTTGTTAGGAATAGGATACCTGATCCACTTTAAGTGTTTATTTAAGGGTTTATAATTAATCACCAATCTCGGAACACCTCGTTCCCTTTCAGCCGCGTTATTAACATAGAAGGTTGTGCAAGACCAAGGAGACTTGGAAGGTTTTATCAAACCCTTTTGTAATAGATTATTAATCTCAGTTTTGCAGAATTCTACTAATTCAGCATTCATTTGGCAGGGTCGAGACTTAGTAGGGATATTATCCTCTACAAATCCTTCTTCATATGGAGGAGTCACAATATGCTTTTTGCGATCCCAAAAAGCGCTACGATGATCTGCACAAATATCCACAGCCATCTGCTCAGAAATCAATTTGATTTTTTCCCTTACCTTAGCAGATTTCATTGAATCTTCAATGTTCATACTGAATAATTCCAATTGTAATGAGTCCATATGACTCTGCTTCATTTTTATCAATGCATTAATATCTCTAGTTACCGGATCTGTAACAAAAGAATAATTTATCTCATTATCCTTGTATTTAGCTGAGAATCCTTTTGCGTCGATTCCTGTGAAAGGATAAATTGCATTTATAAAAGGAGTTCCAAGTATAATTGGAAGGGTTAACTGATTCTTAACCAAAAAGAAGAAGTGAGGAATGCAGACTTTATTCTGACAAATCTTCACGTTGGATAACTTATACTCTATATCTAGAGCATGACCGGAGGCAGATTTTACCAAATGAGTCGTCTTTTGAAAGTATTTAGTTGGCACTAAGCTTTCCTGAATACAGCTAACATCTGCACCGCTATCTATCATTGCAATGTTAGTTATAGAAAAGCTATTATCAATCAAAATAGTTCATTTAATATATCATTTATGTGCTGTAACAATCTGCATCATTCCTAAAAATGAATCTTGTTTAGGATCAGGACTATCAAGCTGGAGATTTTAACCTTCAACCTGCTTTCGTTTATTTTTTGAAAACTGATCTTCATCAGTATTATTAATCTCAATTTGAGTAATACGGTGATCACAAATCAACTGGCTTTGTTTGAAAATTTAATTTCCCGTTTTAAATTCTCAACCTCAATTTTTAAATCATCAAAAGAGGAATCTTTTTTAATAAGATTATGTTTTTTAGCAATACGATCTTCTACCACATTTAAACAGTAGGGACTTTCATAATGAAAATCATTTAAATCAGTATTACGTTTTTCAATTATTTTTGAAGTACTAGCTTCATTTGAAACAACCAAATTAATAATTTTTTCACGAAGCCGACTATCAGTGACTTCCTTTAAAAGCTCAATCACATTATCAGAAGTGATCGTATTTAAATTAAAATCTTGGAATTGCGATTGAAGTTTGTAAATTTCATCTTTCTCGCAATTGCAATCATCGCCCTGACAAGTATTACAAGCATTAGTACAATTATTATTAGTACAATTATTATCAGAATTAGAGGAATCAAATAATTCGATATTAGAACCTGTATCTGATTCATAATCTTCTTCCAAACCTGAGGTGTATAACATACTATAAATCTTTTCATAAGTGTCGTTTTCCAGTTCCAAAGTTTTCAACTTGTGTAACTTGCAATTAGGAGTGATATGCCCAATTTTACCACACTTGTAGCATTTTATTCTAAAGAGATCTCTTCCCGATCTATCTTTAGTAAATCTTTTAGATTTACGATGGCTTTTTGTAGCCTCTCGATCTTCCTTAGATCTATATCTTCGCTTAGATCTTCTCCTTTTACCCAAAGACTCTTCATCTTTTGACGATCTGTAGTAATTATCCTTTTTCGGTGTGGGATTAGGTAAACCAAACTGTTCACAAAAATCTCCCAACTGAGATCGTTCTTTCAGCTTATCCATCTTGATCTGTGTTGCCATTTTAAGTTCATTACACATGTTTAATCCTTCCTATGTACATACTCCTATAATTTTTTCGTAGCTCAAAGTGGCATAAGGTATATCAACCTGATTTCCTCTTTAGAGTTTTTCTAACTCGTTCTGCAAAAAAAGGAGGAAGTCCGTCAATTAACTTTGCTTTCCAATATTCCATCTTATTTTCGGGTAATTCCATCACCCTACTAAGATAAGTATCTTTATACCATCTAAAATAGGCCAAAGTTTGACATCTAAGACCATTTAGCAGCGTTCTTACTGTCTCATGCTGGCTGGTAAATCTACCATTAAAGTGTTCTAAAATAGTAAGAATCAAGGTATAAACAGCATCTTCTCTGTTTTTTACCAAGGTCATTCCTAAGTTATCAACTCCTTCATCGTCGGCTATAGCATTAATAACCGAAGCTTTTTCCTCGGTGGTAAGATAATTATCCCACCAACCTCTAAGTTGACCTGTAAAACCTGCAATAATCATCTTGAAGATCGTTCTATCTGTGTTTTTAACACTCTTGCAAATAGTTGAATACATCAGCATTTGATGTACCATAATGGTTAATTGTCGATCTGTTAACCCATCTAGATTCCATTCATAAATCTCGGAACCACTGTAAGACGTATTAGTCTGATTCCAATCACGTTCTTCAATTAAGACATCTTGAGGGGTTAGACGAGGATAGTAGTATGTATTCATACTAAGTTTGGTAGCGTAGCTGCTATTTTTCTTAGGGTAACTCCTGAGTTTATTAACTTCTGAAGAATCACTTGTCTTTTCCATTTTATCAACAAAATCTTGTGATAAATCCATAGGACCAAAATTTAATCCGGCAAGCTTCTTAGCCACAAGCTCTCCGATGTCTAAATTAGCAAATTTTTCGCTTAGAAGGTCTTCTAAATTTTTCAAGGAAGTTGGTTTAAAATCAGAAATTTCAATCGGTCTTTGAATAAAAGTAGAGACTACTATAGGATTATTTTCCGAAGTTGAAGCAATATCAGTTTTTTCTATAAAATTAGTTTTGACTATATCAGCCTTAATATCTTTTATTAAAATAGTTAAATCATCAAGTTTTTTGTCAAGAGAACTTATATGCTCCCCTAACAATTTAACATAAAGACTTAAATAATTGTTTTGAGTAATCAATTTATTAATTTCATTAATACTGATTGAAGCAGTATCTTCATCAATGAATTTTTGAAAAGCTGAGAAAGTAATACCAGTATTATTTGGTAAAACAAATGATGACTGAGGAGGGTATATAGCTTTTAACATGTTACCACTCCATCTTTATAAGTCCTTGCAATAACGTTGATATATAACGGTAAATAAGTGGTTATAAACCAAGGAACAAAATACATAATTTGATTATGCAAAACACAAGTTTCATAAAATTTCTGATAAATACAATTTAAATCTTCTTTGCTATAAGCGTCAAAGAACCAAGTTTTAAACCAATTCCATTTTTCATCAAAAAATTCTTTCTGAATATGTTTTCTTGCCAGTGAACCTGGACTAAAATCAATTTGGTGTGGAATCATTAAGAATCGTTTAAATCAAACTCCATTTCAGAAGCTGAAGGAATATCCTTGTCAGGACCATCATTATTCACCTGCGCTAATTGGTTTTCGGGTCAATCCTTACCTTTTCGACCACAGAGTTCCCATCAGAACCAATAGTATGTAACGAAGCAGCACGATCTCGAGCCGGACCATAAATTGGATCAATCGGAGAAATATGGTGCATTGCAGGCAAAAGTCTACGACTAGACAAAGAATGTCTATTCATACATACTCACGAGAAGACATGAGCTCGCTATCATTAAAAGCATCGCTATGAGCGCGTAGCTATTATTTGAAAAATCGATACTAATCCTTCCATCGGGATTTTGAGAAATATGAGAAAAATCGAATTAGTAATAAAGATCGTTAATCGATTTGGGGATATAACCTAATTTAGAGTCCACGAAGTAGGGAAATCTATTTCTTCCCACTTAATAGGTCTTCTAGTAGTGACCTTGGACCTTGCAAAATTGGTTTCCACCAAAATAGTTTGATTAGAAATATCATATAATCTACATCTAGGATTAAGAGTAGATAATAATTTAAAATAGATTCGGTAAGATAAACAAATAAGTTCCAAACCAGGCGCATAGTTATAACCATGAGTTTTAACATTTAATGTTAGAGCATCGAGAATATTCGCATTAGTATGAGATAACTGCAAATTGGGTTGCTTATTGAAATAAACCGGACCATAGGCCACCGTAGATTCTATCGAACCCATAAGAGACTGACGAAAATTTAAATTTCTAGTATCACGAAGAGCAGCTAAAAAAGTCTCTGGCAACCCTTTAAGAGTTAGAGGTTTAAAGGCAATTTGAACCATACCAATATGCAAATAATTATATTGATTTTTATAAAAAATCACATCTCGTTCTTTTAACAAACGAATAGTCTGTTTAGAAGAATTTAAAGCAAGTGACTGCTCTGTTGTTTTTATCAATTGTTTAGAAGAAAGTTTATCAAACCAACCATAATCATATATAGTTTTAATAGGGACTTTAGGAATCGTCCATTTGTTTAACAAATCAAGATTATGAGGTATATCTACCTCTTCTAGTCTAGTACTTTTAGTACTTGTATCTCCCAGATCCATGGGTGAAAGATTAATAACTATATCGAATAGTTCACCTCTATCTCATATATTCCATGAAAAGTGCTTGGCTCTGATCGAGGTACAGTCGAATCTAGCACTACTCTATTGGCTTTGTCTTAGTGACTTCGCCTGGCCAGCCGTGGTTTTAGCCCAAAAAATGAGTTTTGATAAGTAGGGCACCTCATACCCGGTTAAGAACTGCCAGGCACATGGGCTCAATAAGTTGTATGTATTAGATTTTGACAGACCCTTTACTCGGGTAAAAAACATGACATGCAGTCTGAAAAACTATGCCAAAATTCTTGTATATTTCGATTCTTTCGCAGGCGGACTACCGCTAGCTTAAGGATGCTTGAATTGCTTGATATTTGACTGGGCGGATTACTGCCATGTCCTTAATCCTGTAAAGGTGGTATCAGAGCCAAGAACTTTTCATGAAATATATGAGATAGAGGTGAACTATTCGACATAGTTATTAATCTTTCACCCATGGATCTGGGAGATACAAGTACTAAAAGTACTAGACTAGAAGAGGTAGATATACCTCATAATCTTGATTTGTTAAATAAATGGACGATTCCTAAAGTCCCTATTAAAACTATATATGATTATGGTTGGTTTGATAAACTTTCTTCTAAACAATTGATAAAAACAACGGAGCAGTCACTTGCTTTAAATTCTTCTAAACAGACTATTCGCTTGTTAAATGAATGAGATGTGATTTTTTATAAAAATCAATATAATTATTTGCATCTTGGTATGATTCAAATTGCCTTTAAACCTCTAACTCTTAAAGGGTTGCCAGAGACTTTTTTAGCTGCTCTTCGTGATGCTAGAAATTCAAATTTCTGTTAGTCTCTTATGGGTTCGATAGAATCTACGGTGACCTATGGTCCGGTTTATTTCAATACGCAACCCAATTTGCAGTTATCTCTTACTGATGCGAATATTCTCGATGCTTTAACATTAAATGTTAAAACTCATGGTTATAACTATACGCCTGGTTCGGAACTTATTTGTTTATCTTACCGAATCTATTTTAAATTATTATCTACTCTTAATCCTAGATGTAGATTATATGATATTTCTAATCAAACTATTTTAGTGGAAACCAATTTTGCAAGGTCCAAGGTCACTACTAGAAGACCTATTAAGTGGGAAGAAATAGATTTCCTTACTTCGTGGACTCTAAATTCGGTTATATCCCCAAATCAGTTAACCGATATTGTTACTAATTCTGATTTTTCTCATATTTCTCAAAATCACGATGGAAGGATTAGTATCCAGTTTTTAGATAATAGCTATGCGCCTCATAGGCAGTCTTTTAATGATAGCAGGCTCATGTCTTCTGTGAGTATGAATAGACATTCTTTGTCTAGTCGTAGACTTTTGCCTGCAATGCACCATATTTCTCCGATTGATCCAATTTATGGTCCGGCTCGAGATCGTGCTGCTTCTTTACATACTATTGGTTCTGATGGGAACTCTGTGGTCGAAAAGGTAAGGATTGACCCGAAAACCAATATAGCGCAGGTGAATAATGATGGTCCTGACAAGGATATTCCTTCAGCTTCTGAAATGGAGTTTGATTTAAACGATTCTTAATGATTCCACACCAAATTGATCTTAGTCCAGGTTCACTGGCAAGAAAACATATTCAGAAAGAATTTTTTGATGAAAAATGGAATTGGTTTAAAACTTGGTTTTTGACGCTTATAGCAAAGAAGATTTAAATTGTATTTATCAGGAATTCTATGAAACTTATGTTTTGCATAATCAAATTATGTATTTTGTTCCTTGGTTTATAACCACTTATTTACCATTATATATCAACGTTATTGAAAGGACTTATAAAGATGGAGTGGTAACATGTTAAAAGCTATATACCCTCCTCAGTCATCATTTGTTTTACCAAATAATACTGGTATTACTTTCTCAGCTTTTCAAAAATTTATTGATGAAGATACTGCTTCAATCAGTATTAATGAAATTAATAAATTGATTACTCAAAACAATTATTTAAGTCTTTATGTTAAATTGTTAGGGGAGCATATAAGTTCTCTTGACAAAAAACTTGATGATTTAACTATTTTAATAAAAGATATTAAGGCTGATATAGTCAAAACTAATTTTAAAGAAAAAACTGATATTGCTTCAACTTCGGAAAATAATCCTACAGTAGTCTCTACTTTTATTCAAAGACCGATTGAAATTTCTGATTTTAAACCAACTTCCTTGAAAAATTTAGAAGACCTTCTGAGCGAAAAATTTGCTAATTTAGACATCGGAGAGCTTGCGGCTAAGAAGCTTGCCGGATTAAATTTTGGTCCTATGGATTTATCACAAGATTTTGTTGATAAAATGGAAAAGACATGTGATTCTTCAGAAGTTAATAAACTCAGGAGTTACCCTAAGAAAAATAGCAACTACGCTACCAAACCTAGTATGAATACATACTACTATCCTCGTCCAACCCCTCAAGATGTCTTAATTGAAGAACGTGATTGGAATCAGACTAATACGTCTTACAGTGGTTCCGAGATTTATGAATGGAATCTAGATGGGTTAACAGATCGACAGTTAACCATTATGGTACATCGAATGCTAATGTATTCAACTATTTGCAAGAGTGTTAAAAACATAGATAGAACGATCTGCAAGATGATTGTGCGGGTTTTACATCAACTTAGAGGTTGGTGAGATAATTATCTTACCACCGAGGAAAAGCTTCGGTTAATGCTATACCGACGATGAAGGAGTTGATAACTTAGGAATGGCCTGTAAAAAGAGAAGATGTTGTTAATACCTTGATTCTTACTATTTTAGAACACTTCAATGGTAGATTTACTACATGACAAAGCATGTTAACGCTGCTAAACGTCTTAGATGTCAAAACTGCTATTTTAGATGGTATAAAGATACTTATCTTAGTAGGGTGATGGAATTACCCGAAAATAAGATGGAATATTGGAAAGCAAAGTTAATTGACGGACTTCCTCCTCTTTTTGCAGAATGAGTTAGATAAACTCTAAGAGGAAATCAGGTTGATATACCTTATTCCGCTTTGAGCTACAAAAAAATTATAAGAGTATGTACATAGGAAGGATTAAACCTGTGTAATGAACTTAAAATGGCAAGACAGCTCAAGATGGATAAGCTGAAAGAACGATCTCAGTTGGGAGATTTTTGTGAACAATTTGGTTTACCTAATCCCACACCGAAAAAGGATAATTACTACAGATCGTCAAAAGATGAAGAGTCTTTGGGTAAAAGGAGAAGATCTAAGCGAAGACATAGATCTAAGGAAGATCGAGAGGCTAGAAAAAACCATCATAAATCTAAAAGATTTACTAAAGATAGATCGGGAAGAGATCTCTTTAGAATAAAATGCTACAAGTGTGGTAAAATTGGGCATATCACTCCTAATTGCAAGTTACACAAGTTGAAAACTTTGGAACTGGAAAACGACACTTATGAAAAGATTTATAGTTTGTTATACACCTCAGGTTTGGAAGAAGATTATGAATCAGATACAGGTTCTAATATCGAATTATTTGATTCCTCTAATTCTGATAATAATTGTACTAATGCTTGTAATACTTGTCAGGGCGATGATTGCAATTGTGAGGAAGATGAAATTTACAAACTTAAATCGCAATTCCAAGATTTTAATTTAAACACGATCACTTCTGATAATGTGATTGAGCTTTAAAGGAAGTCACTGATAGTCGGCTTCGTGAAAAAATTATTAATTTGGCTGTTTCAAATGAAGCTAGTACTTCAAAAATCATTGAAAAACGTAATACTGATTTAAATGATTTTCATTATGAAAGTCCCTACTCTTTAAAAGTGGTAGAAGATCGTATTGCTAAAAAACATAATTTTATTAAAAAAGATTCCTCTTTTGATGATTTAAAAATTGAGGTTGAGAATTTAAAACGGGAAATTAAGATTCTCAAACAAAGCCAATTGATTTGTGATCACTGTATTACTCAAATTGAGATTAATAATACTGATGAAGATCGGTTTTCAAAAAATAAAGGAAAGCAGGTTGAAGGTGAAAATCTCCAGCTTGATAGTCCTGATTCTAAGCAAGATTCGTTTTTAGGAATGATGCAGATTGTTACAGAACATAAATGGTATATTAAATGAACTATTTTGATTGATAATAGCTTTTCTATAACTAACATTGCAATGATAGATAGCGGTGCAGATGTTAGCTGTATTCAGGAAAGCTTAGTGCCAACTAAATACTTTCAAAAGACGACTCATTTGGTAAAATCTGCCTACGGTCATGCTCTAGATATAGAGTATAAGTTATCCAACGTGAAGATTTGTCAGAATAAAGTCTGCATTCCTCACTTCTTCTTTTTGGTTAAGAATCAGTTAACCGCTCCAATTATACTTGGAACTCCTTTTATAAATGCAATTTATCCTTTTACAGGAATCGACGCAAAAGGATTCTCAGCTAAATACAAGGATAATGAGATAAATTATTCTTTAGTTACAGATCCGGTAACTAGAGATATTAATGCATTGATAAAAATGAAGCAGAGTCATATGGACTCATTACAATTGGAATTATTTAGTATGAACATTGAAGATTCAATGAAATTTGCTAAGGTAAGGGAAAAAATCAAATTGATTTCTGAGCAGATGGCTGTGGATATTTGTGCAGATCATCGTAGCACTTTTTGGGATCGCAAAAAGCATATTGTGACTCCTCCATATGAAGAAGGATTTGTAGAGGATAATATCCCTACTAAGTCTCGACCCTACCAAATGAATGCTGAATTAGTAGATTTTTGTAAAACTGAGATTGATAATCTATTACAAAAGGGTTTGATAAAACCTTCCAAGTCTCCTTGGTCTTACACAGCCTTTTATGTTAATAACGCGGCTGAAAGGGAACGAGGTGTTCCGAGACTGGTGATCAACAATAAACCTTTGAATAAACACTTAAAGTGGATCAGGTATCCTATTCCTAATAAAAGGGATTTATAATCAAGATTATACGATGCCAATATATTTTCAAATTTTGATTTAAAATCAGGATATTGGCAAATACAGATTTTTAAAGAACATTCTTATAGAACTGCTTTTAATGTCCCATTTGGACAATACGAATGGAATGTCATGCCTTTTGGTTTGAAAAACACCCCTTTTGAATTTCAGAAAATCATGAATGATATCTTCAACCCTTATATGGAATTTATTATTGTCTATATTGACGACATTTTAGTATTTTCTAAAACTTTTGAACTACATATCAAGCATCTTGATATTTTTAAAAGGGTTGTAATACAAAATGGCTTAGTTATTTCTAAACCAAAAATGAGTTTATTTCAAACGGATGTTCGATTTCTAGGACATCAAATTTGTCAAGGAAAAATTACTCCTATTCAAAGGGCTATTGATTTTGCTGACAAATTCCCTGATGTTATTACAGATAGAACCCAACTACAGAGATTTCTGGGAAGTTTGAATTATATTTCTCCATTCTATAAACATCTTTCTCGAGATTTAGCTCCATTATATGATAGGCTGAAGAAAGATAATAAGTCTCTTTGGAATGAGACTCTTACCAATCTGGTAAAGGATATTAAATGACGAGTAAAATCACCGCACTGCTTAGCACTATCCAACCCTGCTTGGCAAAAGATTATTGAGACGGATGCGTCTAATATTGGATATGGAGGAATTCTTAAACTGATTAATCCTCATGATAAGAAAGAATATTTCATTAGATTTCATTCTGGGAAATGGAATGAAGCCCAGAAGAAGTATGCGACAGTAGCACATGAAATGCTAACCATTGTTAAATGCGTTCTCAAATTTTAGGACGATTTATATAACCAAAAGTTTTTGATAAAAATTGACGCTCAATCAGTCAAATTTATGTTTGATAAAGATTTTAAGCACGATGCTTCAAAATTAATATTCGCCAGGTGGCAAGCACAATTAGCCCCTTTTGATTTCGTTATTCAGTATAAAAAAGGAGTTGATAACTCGTTACCTGATTTCTTATCCAGGGAATATATCCAATAAATCATGTTCTTTAGAACTTTTCTTGATGATGAAACTCTCGTTGCAATATTGAGAGTTCTTATTTCTTTGCCCAGAGATATGAAAAATATTATTATTAACAAAATTGTTAACCATATATTGAGTAAAGATTTCTCTCATATTCAGATTGCATATTATTTAGATGATAATTATCTGACGGACTATTTTTCCGAATGATCACAAAAGAGTGTTATGATTGCAGGATGGATCGACCCTGGGTTCACATCAAATGAAGAGGAAAGGGGAAGAACAGCCCCTAGCAGAGGCAACTATGGTTCCTATGGAACCAAATCATCGCAAGGATCGTCATACAGATCCGACTCAAATTCCCAGGTTATACCAATGGGAAGAAAAACTGTATTAAATAAAAGAACCTCGTCTCAAGAGGAATCTTCATCCAGTTCACAACAATTGGTTAGTTTGGAAGATATTCCAAAAGATAGTCCATTATATGCTCATATGCAGGCCTATCTAGAAGGAAAAAAGCAAAAAGATACTTTTGTTTCAATCATAAAGGAGGATTCTGATGATATTAAATCCTATGAAAAATTACAAAAAAGAGAAAAGATATTTCTCTTAGAAAACTCGGATTTGCAGAGAAAAGATGAACCTTGGAAGATATTTCAAAGGTACCTTGTTAACGGATTATATTTTCTAGGAGAGTCATATAAGACTCGATCTTATTATGAAGAAATCTTGATAAGCACAGGAAGTGTAGAATTTCAGCACTTCAGCACAGGTAATACTCCCCACAAAAAAAGATATAACTTTTCTAAATTCATTATTAAACAGATTATATCTGTTGAAGACTGGGGTATGTCAACAATGAAAGAAAGACAGATAGGTATTAGTAATACTAGGATGAATTATACCTATTGGGATTATATCCGAGCATTTGATGTAGCGCTGTATTATAATAACGACAAACACAAACATACTTGGTTTGTAAAGGTATGCGCAAAGATTTTTGCAGAAAATATACCAAATTGGTTTATTAATTGGTGGTCATACCATGGCCCTACTATAAAAATTATGCCAGAGCCATTCTTAAATTTATATAAAGAATGGGTTAAAGTATCCCCAGATCTGAACAGGTTATACCAAGAGGATTATGTCAGCTGGATAGAGAAAATAGATCAAATCTATTTCTTTATCGAATTCTCCATTCCATGGATACATAAATGGGCTCCTGAAGTGGGATTTAATGAGGAGAATAATCCTTGTCTTTATAGGACATATTTTAATAACTTCTGGGATAAATTGTTAAAACAAGATCCTAAGACTAAGCAGCTAATTGGGCAAGAACTTATGGACACCATTAAAGAAAAAATTGTTGATTATAAAACAATTCGCTAGGATAATATTGTTAAAGACAACTCAGTTCGACATATTGCTCGAAAAATCTCTTTTCAAGACGGAGATAAAAAACAGATGATTCAAGATTATCTTGAAGAAGTAAGAAGGAATTTGCTCCAGACAATAACTCAGATAGATAAATCAGACACCTCAATGCAAAGTGAAACTAGCAACGATGTGGATGATTCACAAAGAGCGGAGTTAGAACATATGCTGTCGGCCACAGAATTACAAGATGCGAAAGATTTTTTGCAGCAAATGAAAGCCTTAGAAAAAGGCAAAAAGGTCAAAGAAACATAGACATGTGAAGACATGTGAAGAAGTGACCCACTCAACAGTAAAAATACTGTTGAAACTGTAGATATACTGTTCAGGGACCCAGATGAGGGCCCTTTTGTACTATACATAGATTCCTTATGTCTTTTTATTTTTTCTATATAAGTCTTTGCTTGTTTGGGAGAAGAGGCATCAGAAAAATTTGCTCTCTCTCTTTTGTTCTTTGTTTTGAAGTTTGTAAGTCTTTTTGTAAGATTTCCGAAGTACTGTTCCGACTAATATATAAATAAACCGGTCAGCTATTCAGAATTCTTTGGATCTTGAAGACAACCGTCCTTTATAGGGTAATTATTTTTCTTTTAGTCTTTTATTTAGTATGTTTCTCCTAGCTAGGACTATGTCCGGCTAAAGATTATCTATATCGAATAACTAACTTCTCTCATATATAGACCATGAACGGATCTAATCTCAATTTAAATATAAAAGAATTTTAGTATGGCTTTTCGACTTGGTTCCGAGATCGAGGTATTATTATTATTATTAT